>JAULCA010398783.1:0-24498 GCA_032360845.1 Crassadoma gigantea
GTCTTGAAGGCTTGCCAATCTCTCCCGGTCATGACCATTGGCTCCACATGTTTGAATTTTTGTTCTATGTCTTCCTGTTCCCTCAGTATACATTCTACAAAGTTTTCTGCGACGTCAGTTCCCCGGTACACTTCGGGCTGTTTAGAAGACTCGTGAGTGAGACCTATGACTTTGTAGGCGAAGCGTGATGGTACATGTTTTGTGGTCTTTTCTGTATGTGATTAATTTGGGTCGACCTCACATCTATGTATAGGCACTTCGAATGATTCAAAGTCGGCATATATTATGTAAGGCACTTTAAGCTGCTTTCTTATATCCTTATATACCAGCCATATATCCTCATCTGTCGGTAGTTTTACTCTCTGTGTCCCATGTTCCCGGCAGTATGATATATGGTCATTGAGAATGCGCTCTTTGGTTAAAACCTGTAGGCAATACATGCAGTGGTGGTATATATTCCCGTAGGAATATTGGTCATACAGGAGCCTGTCCACCTTTTTTTATCCAGCAGTAGTGGGACTTATGCTGATCCTAGATGAGAAGATTTACATGTCTGTCAAATCTCTGCTTGGTCACGTGGATAGGAAATAATGACTCCTTCTCATATCCGAGGACGTTGACTGTGATCTTGTTGTGGGTCTCAAACTTTGGAATTTTGGCTACTTTCACAGGGAGGGATATACCATCACAGTTAAGCTCGTGTTGGTGACCTATGCATTTGGTAACACGCGGAGAATCTTTCTTGACTGGGTGTAATCCAGCCAGTACCGCCCACATGAAGCACTTTTATGTTTTAAACATTGATGATGGCGTGTTAAGACCTCATTTTGATTGGCAGGGGAATATAACTGGATCCTTTCATGGGTTTATATTTTGCAAAGTGTATCTGTAATTGAATCACATTATTCAATGTCCAGTTGCCCCCCCTGTCGCTGGTATTCTGTAAACGAATTTTGAATTGTCCGGATTGATTCTCGATGTCAGATGATTTTCCGCGGAAATGTGGTGAAACCCGTTCCACTGTCTCTCCTTTCGGTTTGGAAAATTGCATTTGAATAGATGAGAACTATTTGACGCCTCCCTGGATCATTGATTTCTCTAATTTCTCCTTTATTTTGTCATAATGTCGATGAAGAAAGGTCATGATGTCTAATTTGGCTTGGCCCTCTGCAGGTAGAGTGACAACTTTGAAGATTCCCTTGCGTGCTTTCTCTGAGCATTCCTCAGTCTCCGTTTGGTGGCTATTATTCACCGGTTGGGATGTGGGGTTTTCATCCGCCCCTCCTCCCTGCTGATTAAATATTTAATTCTTCAAATGTTCGCGGTGTTTAGTAGTCCTCCAGAATGATTTCCCACAACAGGTATTTGTGGGGTTCCCATGTAACTTCATGTGCCTTGTAAGCCTATCTTTCCTTCCGAACTCCTTTTGGCACACATTACATTTCCATCGTTGACTTCCATGACTAGATGTATGTCTATTTAATGTCTTCCGGTATTCAAAAGTTTTATCACAATGGACAGGACCATGTACCCTTCCTATCCTGGTGTGCAATAGTGTCTAAGGCCTTCCTCTTCGACATGCTGGAATGTATTGCGGTGTTCTGTAGAGCTACTAGTCACACTGACAAGATCTTCCTCCTCTGATTGTCTTGCTAAGAATGATTTTTGCTTGATTCCGTGCCTCTATTTATACCCTTTCTAATCCATTTTGGTATTCCCCTTATTTGATTGGTTAATACAAATTCTTCGAAATATGTTTCGTAATTTCTGTCTCAGATGTATTATAGATATCGAAGCATGCAGACATATTTTTAGTAGCTAGGAAATGTTTTCCTTGTATCGTTCTTACAAGAGTTACTGATTAAAGGACGGGGTGTCCTATGGTGTTCGTACGAAGGCAATCAACGCTACTGTCACCAGTAACGGAGCATCACCCGATTGTTCCACATGAATTATTGACCGGAAAGATGTTCCTGGATATCGCGGGGACATGTCACTTCATAACGCCCTCTTTCCGTGGTGGACTTTTGACACCGCCTTAGTCCAGTACACCCAATTCATCTGTGAAAAACACCTCAGACTTAAATTCTATAGTAAGTAATTGGATTGAAACTTACCTTTTTTCCACTGTAATTTAAGCAGTTTTATCTTCTGTGGCTGGAGATCCTACTCGTTCAAGTGTCTTTTGCAGTATATTTTACTTGGTTTGGTCCACTATTTAAACCTTTCCCAACCATCGATGACATTCGTGTAATTTGATTGGCTTATTGAATATTTGCAAATTTATTTTGTAAATTTTGTTTCATTTGAAATTTTATTTTTAAAGTGATCGGACGCATTTTTAATTTCTCCCGAGTTTATCTAACATTGAAAAACCTGATCAATCGCGAGTAATTTATTACATTTTACCATGTCCGGGAGTCGAACTTGCAATGTTGAGCCCAAAATTTCACCTTCTAACACCGATCGGCTGTGTCGGCCTAACTCTCACTATACTATATTAATGTAGCGAGGTTGAATTTAGAACCTACGTCATACGATACACAAATAGGTGTTTGTATACACATACCTCCGCCATTTGCAATGGTGACATACACGATGGATTTATCGTTGTGATAGGGAAACATACAGGTTTGCAGATTAACGAATTATACCGGGATAGTAAAACGGTAAACTATAACTTATAAGAGAATTGTGTAGGCTGTAATGTTTATACAACACAATATTTGTTAAAAATTGTCTGTTCGTTGGAAGCTTATGTAAATGTTGGATTGATTTAGACATACAGTGAGAGTAATTGACATACACATAAAAAACGTAGGCTATACGTTATTGGAAATGCTACAATACAGTTCAGTTTTGTATGCGTGGAAAATGTGCGGTTAACATACAGAGCGTTATTGTATTATGTGCTAGAAGGTTCCAGAACAACCCCATGTGGTAGACATCTAAATATAGACCATGTGTAGGAATTCCGTGACGTCATCATTACGGTACCACCCGGTTAGGGTAGTGCTGCAGGGTGGTGCTGCGGGGTGGTGGTAAGGATTATATAGGAGACTGCCTGCGCCAAAAGCGGTACTTTTGTACTACTCGTAGCATCCAATTGTAGATTCCAATTAATAATCTCTTACCCTGACGTTTTTCATGGCCTTTGGCCTTTTTTTTTTTTTTATTAAAGTCCGTTCTAAGAAGTGTGGTTTACCTGTCAGAAGATCGGATGGCCGAACGAGCTCCGCCATTTAGTTCGGACAGGCATTCGGATAATTTTGGCCCCATTTGAATCAGCTTTATCATGATGTCATAAAGCATGCAACGTCAGATTTTACTACCAATTTTGCTACTTTTTTATGTGTTAACTTCATGGGCTGAACATGTCACGGCATTATTGGCCGAATTTGTTTGCGCCAAAATTGATTTTTTAATAAATTCTTATTGTACAGCAATATGGTAGTCAGTGATTTACTTGGCTTTTAAGTTTGAAGTTGTCAGTGTTTGTTTTTAGTTCCTATTTAGTAATTTTTATCCATATAATATCAATAAAAACATGTTGTGGATATTTTGTGAAAAATAAAATATTCGTATGGTTGATTAGCAATTTTCTTTTTCACCATTTTATTGCTGTAATAGTTTTGAACAATGACACACACTCAAAAAAATACCAGTTTATCGGAATGCTTAGATTTTCATAAAATCATCTCTACATAGTGATATGACCATTATGTGAAACTTTCATTGAATTCTGCTGGATAAAGGGTGGAGCCTCCTTAAGTAGATTTGATCCTTAAATAATGCCCCACCTCTGATCTGGAAATTTTTATTGAATTCAGTTCAGAGATTCTCTTTAAAATGTAAATTGTTTATTGACCGACCACACACAACGACAGACAAAAGGCTATTGTAACAGGTCACTTCAGACTTCGTCTCAGGTGACCAAAAAAACATACCGTTACCAGAGAAATAAATAACAATCATAGTTCTCTGCCTTATTTTTAAGACTTAACTCTCTACTGATTTTCATGTACATGTACATTGCATGCAATAAAATATTCGATTCAATTCTATTTAATTATGATGATTTCAATATATTTCTATACTTTTTACAGTTTAGCGGGCTTTTAAGGCTTTTTTTTGAATTCATCAAAAATCAACAGTGCTTAACAAGGGAGGTAATAATAAGAAATGTTTCGAAACTCTTCTGTAATTGAGATATGGATTTATGAGTGTATTGTATCTCATTAAAAGGATTTGAGATAAAAAAAACTACTTTTTTCAACGGTAAGGAGTCCCAATTATAGAAATAATTCAGGATGTATAGATAATTAGTGTAAAGAACATGTCGGCGTTGCTTGTACAGTGTAAAATATGATCTCTGCCACTCAGCTGACAGAGAATGCTTCATTGGCTAAAGCGACATGACCGGAGATAATCACACCAGAGACCCGGGTTCGATTCCTAGCAAGGCACTCAACAAGAATGCTTCAGAGCAAATTTGGTCAAAATCCACTCAGTCTTTTATGACTTGTAGCGATGTTTAAAAAAACTGATATAGGACTGATGCATACGGACGACGGACTGACTTCGCGCCTTGGCATGAGCTCAACAGTCCTTCAGACCGAGTGATAAAAAAGGAAAAACCGGAATATTTGTGTTTTTATACGATATTCACAAGTAAACTATTTCACCGATTTATGCAAAGTTAAAGTGCACACATCTCTCAGGTCACGTGAATGTTTGCCATCGTCCGTTTACATTAATTTCTAAATTGGTCAGTCTATGTAGTGTTGCAGTGTCCGTCTCTTGACGGGCTGGTAGTAACTTTTTCATTCAAAACAACTTCATTTTAATATTCAAGAGGCCCAGAGACCTGATATGGGGCCTGTAAAATGCTCGGGGAAAGTGCCACTAAGTTTGTTCAAATGGATGACATTGACCTACATTCAAGGTAGCAGAAGTCAAATATGCTAAAATCTTTAAACGAATTTTCTCAATAACGAAGAGGCTTAAAGATCTGATATTGCACGGGTAGCAAGCCGGGGTGAAGTACAAAGGCAAACCAACATTTGTAGCAAGCCGGGGTGAAGTACAAAGTCAAACCAACATTTGTGTTCAAAAGAATGACCTTGACTCACATTCGAGGCCAAAGGGGTCAAATTTGCTGAAAATTTTAAATGACTTCTTAATAACCAAGGGTCACAGAGACCTGATATTACGTCTGTAGCCTGCTTGAGTAAAGGACTACCAAGTTTGGTGAAATATATGATAAACTTATACGACTTATATATATATTCTTCAAGTTAAATTTTGAAAAAGGAACTATATGATGTTTGTTTGACTGTCATTGCGGTCCCTATACTACTTCTTATTTACTCCATAGAAAACCGTTTAAATGTCTCACTTTGAAATCTGTTTTTACTTAATATGATTAATTTGTCAAACTTATTTGGGGAGGATATTTTGTGGTCAAAAGTATTGGTGATGTGTTGTTTTGGTTGAAGAAAAGTAATGTTTATTAACTTATAACTACCTTGTCTTATCCAGCTACTGTCTGATTATCCCAAATTTTAATCTTTCATCTGTTTTTTACCTGGAATGACCCCGCCCGATATTTTGACGTGTAGAGATACACTTCATTTCTGATTTTTATACTTAATCTGCACATAGATCATTAATCATTTTTATATTTATTGACTACCTTGATTTACATTTGGTGAAGCAGTGCTATTTCATAGGGTATGTTTATCTTTTTTGTGTTATATTTTGTGATATGTTAAACTAAGATGAAGATGCATCACATGTTATCTTTCCAGTCAAATTATTTTTGAAAATATGCAATCACTCATCGCCGTTTGTTGTTTTAAATATATTTTAATCGAATATGTCATTAATAAAAAAAGAGTATGAATGCATATTTATATGTTCGGCACATAACAAAACCAACACTGCACTTTAACTTTAAATTGAAGCAGGTTGTAGCCTCTTGTGGTTTTCAATTAGAGCTGAATAAAACATAATTCTTTCACAAACTCAATAAAAACGGATCACTTGTTGCCTGTTGTCATCCTAAGGTGTAGGATATGTACATTAGTGTAATTCCCTATTTTCAGAGGTCAGTGTGCAGGGAGACAAAATCTATTGCCTACATAATTTCTTACACATGCTTAACTAACTCCTCAGTGTCTGTCTTCTCAATTCCTTCTTTGTAATTGGATACAGTGGCAAACAACCTTTATCGACAGCCTCTCTGCTTCAACACAGCAAGTTGGAAGGTGAGCGACAGAAAATGCCGTCATCATCTCATGCTCTTGTGAATTTGCTTCAGTGGAATTGACCGGTGCTGTTAAGGAATGGAATGCTGCTGCTGCTGTTACTGAAGAGACCTTCGTGGTTATGCAGGACACTTTCGTGTTTGGCTTACGATACTTTGAATCTGCCAGATGTTTGCCAGTGTCCAAGACTCTTTAATGCTGTAAGCATCAAGTCCGCCAAATGATGAGGTTTCATGTTAATGCCCGCGTCAACTGTCTCGAAATTTACACCAGATGGCCAAACAAATATGGAACTTTTAATTCTGGGCGAACAGGCCCCGAATTTAATCAACAGTCAATCAGCAGCCGAAGCAAGTACGATGCCTACAGAAGGTCACACGACGGCACCTGAACCACACACGAAGGAAGCCTAAAGATGTGAATTGTTATAGAGTGGGTTACCTGCAGTACACACGAAGACCATACGATGGCTACACGACGTGGTATTGAGAGTACGATGCGTTCTCAAAAGGTTATGAAGGCATCGCGTGACCTCCAGATGGAAAATAAACCTTCGGCCGACCGCGGGAAATTCGATTGCTGATCGGATATTATTGGGAGCAGAACATACAGCACATGTACATTTCATCTTTTTTTTCGAATTTAATTCAACTTTAATTCAACTGCTGGGCCTGTAAGAGTTACACATCACTTTTTCTGAGGTGTATCAAAAGAAGCAATGCTGCTGCCTCCTTTTTCTTTGTTGTCTCATCTTGAAAGCATGCCATTCTGCAGGAATTGAATTGTGATTAATAGTGATTAAAGCTTTGGGAGTTACACACGACTCTGTTCTGTAGATTTGCCCAGGACTGAATGAGGAAGATGCTTTGAGGCTGGCCACGCTACCTTGTCACATGTGCAACGCTTGAGCTAATCAAATCGACTATTTTCGCCGACATCGTGGTCCCATCTCGATGTCATTGTACTATAAATACAATGACTACACGAAGGCATTGCGAGGGCTTCACGTAGTCGTGTTGCCTTCCTAAGACAATCGACAAGGTTCTTGTTTCCTTCGTATTATCTTCGTGAGACGAAAAATGCCCGATGGCACCGATGATCACACGAAGTAAAGTCGAAGATGACACGATTTGACAAGATGTCCTCACGATTGCCTTACAAAGGGCAAACTGAACACACGAAAGATTTTGCCACTGCTCATGAAGTTGCTGCCTCAGCCTGAGAAACTGTACCGGCGTTCATACATGTACGTTGGCTTAAGATGCCCTCACGAACGGCCCGATGTTTTTACGATCAGATCCGAATTTGAATATTTCCCTTATCGTGTGTCCATCTGGTGTCTATTTCGGGACAGTGTGACGTCTGCATTACCTTGTGCAGTCTTCTGTGAGCATAATTACGTGTTGTTAAATCTATACTTAAATAAGGCTATTGCATGAATGTTTATTTATATGCTTGACACATAAATATTAAATGCATTCGAAAAACACGTATTATTTTTAGGAAGATATGTTCAGTAATCATGTTAAAGGGCTAGGCCGCAGTCCGATCTTCGTGTTATTTCTAATCACTTTCTTTTATTGGATTAATTATACAACATGTGTTTAGCACCGATTAAATTTAACTAAAAATAAATCGTACAAAATATGTCTTTGATAACACTATGTCAGAGATGGCGTCAAACAGACAGAATGTTGTCCTTACGTTATTCGAATGTAATATCATTCATAAAATAGCCCTTGTAAAATATTGAAGACTTGCCTGTTTAATAGAAGGTCATTATGTGGTTGTTTCTGTCAAAAATATGAACAACATGATTTTCCGTGGTGATATAATGACGGTGTATAAAAACATAAGATGAATGGATATTGACAACTGACTTTATTATTTCGGACGCAATTCAATTTGCAAAGATAGTATGTGTTACATAATAAATAGGTGACACACCATAGCTCGCTAATGATATATAATTTCAGCAATGATGTATCGAAGCCTTGCTTTCTATAGTACACAGAGAGCATATCACTTGATACATTACATGCTTATGTTATGATCATATGATAGAGACACGTACTAGTAGTGTGGTATGTGAAATTAGGTTTTTATTCAAATCACGTGTTGACACATCTTTCTACTAATACACTATGACTGAATGACGTGAATCCGTGTTTGAGTGAACTTGCAGTGTTAGTTATGATTTAGTATATTTTCATATTTAGCATTGCTATAATAGTATCAAGACAAAGGTTCGGGATCATCAAACAGCAATCAACAATAATGAAATCTTCATCAAAACAAAATTATCATCTCAAGATATAAGTCTTTGAAACAAAACATGATTAAAGAGTTTCCTTATAAGAATGTTTATCAAATCCAAAAACAATAACAATTATCGATACATTTAATAATGCCTTGTTATCACATTTTTCTATCAAAGTGGATGTCGCTGATAAACATTACTTACAGATATCATGGATAAACATAATGGATCCCCGAAAAGCCGGTGATTTTAGTTGTAAGTACTCAGTACAATGTTTGTAACATCATACGAGAAAACAATACCACGCATTAGTCACCAGATGTGCTCTTCTCGCAATGGCTGCAAATGTCAACTGATATCGGCCCGGGCGGATAACTAGTTATCAGCAAAGACAGAAGAGGAAACTATAGATGGTTGATATGGTAAGAAACATAATTCATCGCCTTTGGAAAATCTCCTTGATCGATTCTATTCTACCGCATCAACCACGATAAACCACTATTATTGATAATTGATGTGGAATTACATATAGTAATGAAATTGACTTGGGAATAGCTTTTCAGATTTAGAATGTTTTCCCCAAAACAAGAATATATGTTTGTGATAGATGATATCTATTTTCTCCAAATTCTTGACAATAAACAGTTTTCTTCATTTCACGTGTCGAAGACAGGGGTCCTGAAATGTGCTGTAACTTGGAAAAAACATACAGTCCACCACGCGTTTTATCTATTTGCTCGAGATGAGAAAACACATCCCTACAAGGTAACGTAAAAAAAACACAGAGTGATGATCTAAGTATAAGGAAATATCATACAGTAATTTAACCTAATTGTTTATCTTTTTCCGCTCTATATTTTTTGAAGAAAACAAAATATTGATTTTTGTTGCAAGATGAATGATCAATTCAGAGGCGCGACTTGTAATCTTTGCTTGCATTTCAAAAGCATTATGGTTACTTTTTATATCAGTCAGCCAAACATCATTTTATTTTCCAGATCTATCAGTACATAGTAATTGTGCGATATTTATATATTTAATAAGCACCGTAATTAAGTCAACGGAATCATTTCCCGGATTCAAGAGTTAGAGTTAAATGTACGAGAGCATGAACAGTATCCCCTTGCACAAGAATGAAGGGATATGCCTTTTGTTTTTAATTTCGATTCTTAAATACCACCCTCATCAGGGAGACTTAAATTACCGGTTAGGCTGGAGAAGGTACTGATCTGCAATTATGCAAAAACAACGAAAAACATCTAAAAAAGGGTAGAACACTGCATTTTACTGTCGATTATGCAACATCCTAAAATACCATTGTCACAAAAATGTTTGGACTTTTCGTCGTTTAAAAGAGACATAAGCATATTTATAGAAGAGCTATCTAAACATTGTTGTAGAGATCGATCTCAACAACAGTGTAGACAAATACCGTAACAACTTTAATGCGTATCCTTAAGTCCTTTTACAAATCTATCTCATCACCATTGTCATTATAATGATACCGAAATTTTTTATACATTCCTAAACCGTAGGAATCCTTATATACAATATACGAAGCACTCATCACAGAATAAGGGACATTTGCAAAGCTACATGTACCAATGATAAATATGTGTGGGAGTCTTATACCATACGAGAGTTCCACTAAAGTCAAGGTGTACAGGAAACGTCCACCCATTGCTGCCTACCTTAGGCGTTACATTTCCAACAATAATAACACGAAATATTTATCAGTAGAAATTATTTTTAACTCACACTATCTCCCATTATGACATAGATAACCTCCATGATAAAAAAATCTAAAAGCAGTGCAATAAGTATGACAATTACAAAGAATGTTTTTTTACATTCATACTTTACATCAAAACTTGAAAAACTGTCTGTGTGCAGCAAATCCATGCCTAAAGATAAAAGGAAAATATATTTATCCTGAGCATCATTTTAGACATATATTCATCATAACATCATCGTTTTTTTTCATAGTTATTTTTAGGGTGATCATTGAAAAAGAATTTTTCAAGTATACCGTCATTTTGACAGACCAAAAGTTTGAACCAAACCGTTATCCTGTTGTTTCTGGTAATTATTCTAGATTTGTACTTTACAAATCAGCATGCGAATAATAACGATGTGAAAGTATGAACATAAGAGCAGCATAAACCAAAAGAATGAGACACAGTTTACAGATCGCTACTAATTTTCCTTACCAAACACAAGAGTATAAAGTGATAAACAAAAATATCCAGGTTCGTGTACAAGACGGCTATGTGTATGCGCATGGGACCGTTACGATGTCTCCATTTACAAGTGTATATTTATGTCTTTTATTTTAAGACATCAACACATATTTTTGAACGTGTAGTAATGAACCTACAGATCTATCTAAACTAATTGACATCCCTCACAATCGAATATCAATGTCATATTTAAATCAATATATCATTTTTAAAACGAAATCGTCTTTATTGTTAAAGCGATGACTCTATTTTAATCAACCACGATTGCTTTTGCACATCGTTCGTCGTTCGCGCATCGTTTACACCCCGTGCTCGCACCACACGCAGCAACCATTATCTCAATCTAACTGAAAAAAATAAGTCTTTTAAAAATAAATGTAACCTGTTGATCCTTAAAGAAAGTTGTATCCCGTCAAGGTTAGCATATAACAATGTACAGGAAGTTTTTAAAAATAGCCCAAATGGATACAGTACAGTATACAAAACAATTGCACGCACTGCCTACTTATCAAAATTTCCCTTCAATATATTTGATATAACGATACAATTTCAGAAGTAGTGCTGAGTTTTGAGTTTTTATCATTGCAATATGAGATTAAAAATTGCCTCATCATCAATGGGAAATCCTGTTATATATTATTCGCTAGCAACCCGCTGTTTTTCACTGGAATGCGAAAAGACTTCACTGCAGATTCCACAACTATATAATACTGGTGTTTATTGATATTGCAATTGAAAATAACAGTTTCATTAACATTATAAACGAGCTACATGCCGTTATGAGTAAACACCTGTTCGGATTTGCTTCCATTTAATTATATATTAACACGTACATACTCTCGACTTGAGAGGAAACTATTCCAAAGACCCAGTTTGCAATGTTCATATTGTTTCGATTTAACTTGCTCTTAGCATGTAGAACATGTTAAATAAATCCACTATGGACCAGAACGATGTTTCAATCGTAACTCTAAAGTTGTGCACATGCATTTTTTTTCAATCCAGTGATTACATTAAAGCTTTGTCCCTTGTTACAAAAGTTGTTTGTTTTCGCCGGAGAATATCTTCTATACTGTTTCATCTGGAGTAACCAGATTTGGCATGCACATTCAACTTGGGATTGCAAAAAAAAGTAATTTTACCTATGACCTCAAAAATGTGTCCGGAGCATATGATCTGGAGAAACCAGAATTACATCCTGGGACGGAGGAGTGTCAATTACGAAAAGTATGTGACTATGACATATAATATTCACCCATCATTTTCGCAAGTTCGTCAGGGTTATATCTTCTATATTTTTACACTTTGAGTAAATTATCCTTGAATGGCGGAGTATTAAGTTAAAAAAATAGGACACTGATATTTTTTTAAACCGTTGACGTTATTTTTTTTACGAAAGTTCATCTAAGGTATATACTTTATACTATTCGACCTGGATTAACCAGATAAAGTATGCAAGTTTGCCTTGGCTGGCAGACTGCTTTTTCTCTCATATCCGGTCGTGGAGGATAGCCATGCTTACCGAGTCTAGCTTACATGGGCGTGACGTCACAATGGCTCAACAATGACGTCACGTCACGAATTCTGAACTCTCCTATGCTGCAATGCGTAAAAGGCGACATGATGAAATAAAACCTGATACGATAAATTTACCGTACACGATAGAAAGATGAGATTATTTTTTTATGCGCAAACATCTGTTTGCAACTATGATATGTGCTAAATCTGGCTTGCTTATTTGTTTTCGTCTGAAAAATTCATGAGAAAAATTGATATTTTCAAAATGGTGGCCAGTCCAAATGCATTTTCATGGTCAGAGCTTACTCTGGTGGTTAAAATGAGAGAAAACTACTCTTTCATGCACAAGGTTGTAGGATAGGTAAATCCCGTCCTCGGGATTTTCAAATTTGGCAAAATCCTCGGCATAGCCTCGGATTTTACCAAATTAAAAAACCCCTTTGGTTGAATTTCCCTATCCTACACCCTTGGGCAAGAAAGAGTCTTATAATCCCACTGCAAGTGTTTCTTAACAGGTAACCTTGTGTCAAGTTACCCCCACTTTTTAATTGAAAATACAACATTAGTGTACTATTCTTTTGCAAAGCTGAGCGAAGTCGATACCGTTACCTCTGTACGTCCGTCAAACATTTCTTCAAACCACTACTTCTGAACTTTATGCGGAATTTTACCAAATATTTGCCTGTAATTATTCATAGGTGTTGGATTTTAAATTGCACAAATAGGAGGGCAATCTTCCTGAGATTGTCATGCCAAAAGATGTTAATTACTTTGCGATGGTTGCCATCCCAACTAAGAAAGAAATACAGATTTTCCAAACAGCCCTATGGAAATGGTTGTGATCCCGAGACCATAATAATATATACGATTGCTGGGTAGAAAATGGATTCGCATATTCTACCAGAATTGGCTCCGGAATCTGGCCGTTACTCCGTTGCATTTTTTAGATAGAATAATTTGTGAGTGAAAAGGCACACTTGCTTTCTGTTTTCATTGAAAATGTGAGCTTTTAGTTAATTACATCTTGTATTATGTGACCTTATGAATGCTATGTTAATCGATTTGTCGATTTGACTGTTGGTCCTGCCTATGTAACAACGACTCTTTGTCTGGTTCGTGTTGTTTAATATATATAACGTAATACATGTGCAATTGTTATGACAAATTATATTGTTAATGAATTGGAGAAAAGCCAAAAACTGTCCATTATGTGAGAGAATTAACTGACCGAGGTCCGTAGAGCCGAGGTCTGCTCATTCTTTTACATAATTGATAGTTTGAGGCTTTTCGCCGCCTACTTAAAACACAGCGCGCTTTTGTATTAATAGTGGATACCCTTTTTGTTCAAAGACTCCTCGGCAGCTACTGAACAATGAACCGATATGGAAGACAACAATGACCAGATATTGGAACATGTATGCAGCATGGGCTATGATCATGCATGCATGGATGTAAAGTGTCAACCAACTGGATAGGTACAGGTAGAGTTGCTATACTTGGACAGGTACGTGCTTTTTTATGTCTAAACACTATTATGAACCATGGATATTTGAAGCAGGAACATGTGATTCTCAGGAGACGACAATATCATGTTCAACATCATTTTGGAAGATTTTAAATGTTAAGACATGTTATTTAACACAACAGATTCAACAGAGAGCAAAAGTGAAAGATTACTTAAATTACACTAAAATTGCATTCATCATAATAAAAAAATGTAAAATGAAAAATTCCTGAAGCAAATCAATTAAAACCTCAAATATCACCTCAACCAACAGTAGTTGCAGTTCAAATATATATTTGATCAAGTATACATCCTAGTTTGGATCATTGTGTGTGAATGTTTGCTAGATTATTCCTGAATCAAGATTTGTGTTTTTCAGTTATATCAATATTCATATTTTAAAATAAAAATTGGATTACTGAGTTTTCTCTTCAGTAAGTTTTGCAGCATTATGTTGGATTAATTTATTTTCAAAGACTTCAATAGTGATTTGGACACCTAAATTATTTCCGGTTAAAACACAGATGTGACATCATCTTTTTTTCTCGTTATACATCATAAAGTAGAAGTGTTGTTTAGATTCATACAAGCATAGGTATTAGTGGCGTTGCTAAACTATCACTAATTTTGACAACTTATATAACTTTGATGTAGGTTATATGTAATAAAATGCCCACTATGTCATTTGTCAGCCAATGCAAGTCAGTAATGTTATTCCAAATGTACTAAACATTCTCTCTGTCGTTGAAAACCCACTGTAACGTTTTGTTTTTATCGATGAATAAGTTAATTCGAGTTTTAACATTACGACTATTATGATTAATTATGATTAAGTACGTTTTATCCATTTTTTATCGACATACTATTTACAGAATTCGTGCATCCCAACAACGCTTCCTTAAAAAAAACTTACTAGTACACCAAGCAATACATTCCTGGAAAAGGAATGGTAAACTCGATTTGTTTTGTTTTAAATATTGGTAAATCGAGGTCACATTTGAGTAATAACATTACAACATGAACTGACATGTCATAGGTTTTATCACACTTCTATTATCACACATTCCTTTCACCAGCTAGTTTAAGTCGGGATGAGAATGTCGCAAAATTATCTTTCTTTCTACGTCGACAGCTCGTGAAAATATAGTGGACTTATTGGGATAATTGTTTCTGTAATGACATTTTACCTGTATGTTTCACCCGAGCGATTTTAAGTCGAGTTACCTGGGAATATGTCAACATCCTTGAAGCAAATATGTCGACGTACATAATTCGGAAGGCATAACTTGATAGCAAAAGTATACACTATTTCTATACACTATACACCGAAGTATTTTCAGCACTGTCATTTTTAACACTCGTTAAATATATTTGGTATTACTAAAGATACTGTTAGATATCCTCTCTTTCTCCGGTGAAAATTGAAAACTATCTTGGTAGGTTTCCATTCCGTAAATATCCGAGTAATGCATTATGTATATGTAAAAATATTTAATCATGTAATAAAAGCTGGGTTGATGCAACCATTAAAAAATTACAGAAACACACTTTTTCTTTTTAAAAAATCCTTTTGGGAAAAAATACGAAAATGTGAATTCTTTGTTCACAAATGAAATGTGCAAGCACAATTGAAGTGTGGTACGGAGTTTGTTGCTCTTTAATTTTACACACGAAAAATTAGTCTGGTTATACCAAAAGGAAACGTAGCTCCCTCTTAACATGTATACATCGCCTTTTACGATTTTGTCATTAATAGGGGGTCACCTGTTACGATGTGCTAAACTTATTATATCTATTGATACATTTACTGTTGAAAGAAGTCGACCATTCAGTAGTAAATATCATGTAATTTTGTCAGATTTTCGGGGTCTACAAGTCCTGCCTTTATAGCTCCAAATTTCAGTGATTGAATAGCCATATACATGTATGTCTCTTAAAATAATGTAAAGGTGGTTACATTTACTGTACAGAAATTTTACGCCAGAAAAAAGTAAGTTCAAGCTTAAGACATTCGATAAATGAAATATCTTAATCTCGTTTTTCTTTTGCTTATTAATCGTTTATAATATATACAAAAATGACATCATTTAATGGACCTTTGAATACGTGGATAAAGATTCCCAACAAAAAAAGACATCCACGAAAATGAGTGATTTCACTGTATGTACACTATACAAGTACAAACCTAATGGAAAAAATAAATAAAAATCCACAAAGATTGCGTCGTTAACTAGCAGATACGATTGGTGCCAGAATAGAGCTATTGATATCATGACCGGAGCAAAAAAAATGTTTTCCAAGAATAATGAATAACAATAGACAATGTAGCGAAAAAGTTAATACCCATCTTATGAGACAGAGATACTCGTCACAAATTTTATCTATAGCTAGTCAAAGCAAAAAAGGAACGGCTGCATTTTAAGCCACGTGACCCAAAATGAAGTTCTTGATCAATTATTGGCCTTAAACAAATCCTTACCAGTGTCTCATGTCAAGGTCAATGTCAATGCAATGTCGTATATAGTGTTTAAGCCCTAAGGACGCACATTCCTACAAAGTCGACAGTAATAGGTAAACAATAACGGCATTCAGTAAAAAAGCTTTTACAGCAAAAGAACGCCCGGTCGGACGCACGTCTGGATAGGTCAGTCTTGCATGCCAAGTGCTACGTTGCGGCAGGGCGTAAAGAGAAACAGGAAAAGAATGAGAAATCATAAAATATGTACTTCCACTAAAACCTTTCCATTCTGACCACTTGGGCAAATACCACATTCTAACAAATTTTAGTGGTGCACTGATTAGCAGAATGAACAAGTCTGGCTGCATTATATGGTAGTAAAGTTAACTTACAAAAAAGTTGATTAAGGAAATAAAAATGACACAGAAGTTACTTACCATATTTCATATAAAAAGGCATTTGGTACGTCATATCAACACCATCAATTTATTTAAGAAGGAAAGGTAGTTGGAGGAAAGCAATATCTGTGATTTTATACTTAGAACTGTAACGATGTATCTTATATGAAACAGAGAAACTCGTCATCAATATCATCGTTAGCTAGTCAAAGCTAGCAATTTCAAAAAAAGATGCCACATTCATAAAGGAGTGCCAGAATCAAGTCACTGTGTGTCAATCTCAAGCCCAAATAAAATGAGGTCTCGTTCCGTTCTTATCAGTTCGATGCGTCATTTAAAAGCTGTTTCTGTTTGAAATCAAGGTGGCGCATCCATTTTTGACAGCTTTTCTCCTGAGAAAGGCGAGTAGGCCACGGATCTATGTAAGAAGATCTTCATTAATATATATACATGCATTTTTTTCTGGCGTTTTGACAGTGATGACGTTGAAATTGGTAGTGTCGAAATAACGAAAGAGACATATTCTATTATTTATTCGACTTGGTAGCTGCAATGATTTTATGATCATGAGAAATATATCGCTTACTCATCTTATAAAGAAAATCAAGTCGACTTGGGGAGATGAATTTGGCGATAGATTTATAATGCCGTAAATTAATGAATTGATCAATTAATTAAAGTGTCGTTTTCCAGTATCCTTCAAATTGATAGAGCAAGAAGACAGCGTGAAGACAGCCGTTTGACAATCAACGGTAATGCAAGTTATAGTTGGACAAAAACACATGTGATTGAATTGGATAAGATTCATGACGTTTTGGAAAGTAAATGCAACATATCGTTATCAACAGTTATAAGTCAGTGTACACATACGGTGCGATAACACCACAGGAGTACCGCATTGTTCTGCTGAGTAATCTGTCTAAACCGAACACTGTACAAGCCAGCTATGTGGATAAACCAGACTTTCAACGAGATCTTCTCCCTTCTGATTTTAATCTTAACAATAGACAGAACTATTGACTTCATTGATTGTCGGTTAAAAAGCTCCACAGCTCATTACACTCATACACATCTTTCTATATCACGTGACACTTAACAAAAACATCCTTACATCAAAATACACTCCAAACACTTACTCTTTCATCGAGTGATACTTGAAAAAGGCATCCCTTTACCATGCTTTTAAAAGTTTCACTAAACAAACACATCTTATATCACATGAATTCAACTTAAGACGTACTTCACTAAAAATCGTAGTTGTTATACCCTGCCTAATGGAAATAGCAATAACTGGTTAACCCATTGTCAGTATAATGTGACCGGGCGGAATACTGTGCAGGGTGACTTCGGCACGGTATTTTAGTGAGATAGCGCTATGAAGCCGGCATCAGATCAGCGCTATCACAAGGAAGCAAACACACCAACATACCCTGCCCCCAGGACACGTACACCCATGCATTCATACACAAAATACATGACGGCACTTCTTTACTTCTTTCATGACCTTAGTTGTTAATAGGTCGTTAAACTTTTTTAAACCAAACCAAATATAACCTGATGCTCACCAAAGACAGCATTTCATAATGTAACTATTAACAAATACATGCAAGCATCATGCGACACTTCACAGATTTTCTTAAGCCCTTTTATCTCAACATATACATTTTGATTAACGTAAGACTTACCTTAAAAATTCTTCTTCACGTGCCACTCAACAAGTTATACTATCAAACAAATGCTTACATTATGTATCACTTAACAAAGATATTGTGTTTACCTAACGTCACGTGATACTTGACAAAGTTGCACTTTACAAATCTCAGTATTGTCAGACTCAATGCATTATGTGCTTTACATAATTGTTAGCTACATACGAAAGTCCGCTGTATTACCAATGCGATCACAAAGACTTGGGGAAAAAGAGCATTTCTAATGTGAATTCATACATTAATAGTTTCTAATCAATTTTTTGTTTTGATTAAGCTCAGCGGTTACATCGCACTTGCATTTCAAACAAATGACTCAAGTAATGGTAATTAAACCATTTGAATGCATTCAACCTGAGCATAAAACAACAATTTCATATAAACAAAGCAACATTCGAGTCATCGACGATATGGACCACCCTTTTGGTCAACCAGTCGGCAAACATACAAATATTGATCGGGTCCTATATTCAAATATCACTTAAAGGTGTAATATAGTTAAATTATTATATTTCACGAAAAATTATAAAAACCAATACTGTAATATTTATACAATTTGTTGTAATTTATGTACTGGTATAAAAGAAATTTCGCACAATGTGTAAGGACTGTTGTACCAATGAGCAATTTTCTCTGTTTTTTCCTAACGCTTTTAGATTTATAGTTAAATAAAGAATAGATAAATATTATAAAAGTATATTATAGCATAATAAATAAATTTTGTGTTCTTTTGATTGCTCATTCTAAAATTTGACGTACCATCTTTTCCATACTTGTGAACCAAGACCTTCATATATATAATTTAGAGGCGTATAAGCAAATCAAATGAAACGGTTGTTTGTGAAATTGGCAGGATTCAGTATCATTACCTGACAAATATGGAATATACCGTTAATTTAGGTTGTGCAAGATACATGAGGTCTGTGTATTCCCGAAAATATTTTAAGGTTCGGCTTCAGGTTGTATCTTTTTGACAAAATGCTGCTGTATGGGTTAACAAAATATGCGGGAAAATAATTGGAATAGGACAGGGTTCTATGTGCAGGAGCTGATATGATGCCATACCATAACATTGTCTATACCGTCTGCATACAAATGACGTTAATATGACAAAACAGTTACAACCTTTATCAATCTGGTAAATTGTAATTGCCTTCAAGAAAAATATATGTAAAATGTATGTATTGTGTATGATATTTAGCTGTAGTACAAACATTGCCGGTATTTCAACACCCGTACAGCATACAACCGAGTATCTTCTCATCTAATATGTACACAATGTACGGCATACCGGTACCATCTATCCGCAGGACTTCTTTATCCATTACCACATACAATATCTGTCATTGTTAGTGACATAAAGTTGTCACTCTTAGACACCTTAAAACAAAGTCGTTCACAGGAAACGTATCACATTGTTTGGCATTGAATATTTCACTCATTTTCTTTGCATATTTCTGCTCAGATCAGCTCTTGCATTTTCATCCAGCAACATTACGTTTTTGTCAGTTAGCAATCGGATACAGGAACGGATGTTTACCAGATATCTGGTCTTTGAAGAAGGCGAAGAAACTTACTAAATTAAGATCTTTTGAGCTCAATCGACACTGATAATCACGACTCACTTACTCACTCAAACCCGGCAGAGTTACTCGTGTCTCGTGTTTATGTTGTAGCAGAACACGCCAGTATGTGTGCCATACTGTTATTAGTACTCCCATGTTCTCCATTGGCCTCCGCACGTAAGATTGAGATGATAGCCACGTTTCCACGGTTGCCCCTAGACGTACGTTTCTCTGGAGTCTTTGTTGTTATTTCCACTACAACTGTTGCTGTCTTTCCGCGCAACCGATACGGCGGCACCACTATGACCGTTCTGCAACAGCCGTTCTGAAACCTTCCGCTGAACTGTACAATTCTTGCAAAATATTTTCATGAACGTCGTTCGGAAAACTTTACTCATGCTACAGTATAGCACAAAGTTTAAAGCCGAATTGATAGCCAGAAGAGAATCAGTGATTTCGCGTATACCGCGAACTAAGCTGGTTTCGTCTATATATCCAAAGCCAAAAAACAACGACATCACAGCATCTGGCATGATACACACTACGAAGCACAGAATAATGACGATCAGCATTAAAGTTATCCGGTTTCGCGAAGAAAGCTTTTTGCCCGGGACACGTTGTTTCCTTAGTTCATTAATAATCCTTGCATTGAGGATAATGAGAACAATGAGCGGTATGATAGAACGTAGTGAATTCTGGACCCAAGTGTAAGGAGTCATGAACCGGTCGTTCTCACCGAGCATGCTTTGTTGAATTTTGTAGCAGGACACGTTTAAACGGTCATCGTGCTGTAACATAGGTTTGTATCTGAGCGCAGAGGGCACAGACAGCGTGATCATAGACACAAACACGACCGTACTGACGATACGCGCTCGCGCAATTGTGCACATCTCCTTGGCCTTCGTGATGTGGCAGACGGCGATGTAACGATCTACGGCTACCGAAACGGTTAACCAGGCAGTAACACACACAGACATATTGAAAATATAATGGGCATAAGGATAGAAGTTAAATATGATCTTATTGTCGTCGTCAAGGTTCTCCAATTTTAAAACAAGAAGAATGAAATACATGAGATCGTTTAGAAGTTTGATTGTGTCGGAAACAGCAAGACTGGACAGATACACATTGGTCGCTGTACCCATATCCTTGTGGCCAAGCACAATCAAGGTAAGGGTGTTACCGATTATCCCAACAACACAGACAATAGGATATATTATCAGTCCAGTTACGAACTGTGCCCACTTGTAGAAGACTGCGTACTCATTCGGGGCCTCTGAGCAGATGTAGTCCAAAGCAGTCGCGTTTGTGAAAACGTCCGATACTGGTGTTGTGTTACCGAAAAATTCCATGTTTAAAGTCGCCATCTTAGGGCTGCTGGAGAGGTCAGCAACTGTGTTCAATCAGGCGGGATTCCACCTTGCAGTATCTACAAAGTTGCGTGTTCAGGAGGACACATCTGAAAAAGAAACACAAATTATACAACAACCTGGAGTAAAAACATCCAGAAATATATGTTTAAACTTTGAAAAAAATGTTGACTGATCTTTTTTTAAATGAAAGCACTTTGAAGAATAACAGTTAGATCGTTTAACATATTTATGTTATGTTGTATTTACAACATTACTTTAAAATCTTATTAAAATACATTTATAAGTTGTTTTTATCATTTTTGTTCTTTTGGCCTGACATTCCAGTAAATACTGGTTGAAATCTTCCTTACAATGACCCCATTCACATGATTAAAACGATAACTAATTCTATATGAAAAGTTTACGATCTAAGAAACTATAACCATGTAGTAGACGACGATGAAAAACATAAGTTTTCATTCATTGGTAAAAATTCAGAAAAGAGCTTTCCACTTCGATTATCCTTTTTATTTTCTAATGCTCTTTTTAACAAATGTTAAGGGGTTTACATGCTCATGATCACCATATAGACGATTCCATATTTCTTGGACATAGTTTTTTTTGTATAGATGAGGATCTTCTAAGATTAGGCCTAGTTAGAAGAATGTGGCAATGGTCATTGTTTCTACGATAAAAAACTGATTGTTTTATTTCGAGTAAGAGTCGTTTGATGAATGCATATTAATCGGCAAAATATTTAACAATGGATTGTAAGGTTTTCTACTTAACAGAACAATCCACTTTGCCAAACACGGCCTATGACTTTCATGAAATTACAGAAATCATTTGCAACAGCGTCTCTGTTTTCCATGGCATGTACACTACAGTAATTTGGTATTAGTGGAGTAATAAGGCAAAAACCCAGATGGTAGTTTCTTTAAAATACTGCCATTGATAAGATGATAAGTTATGTGTTTGGATACAATACTTTTAAACAAGCTACCAGGACAACTTAGTTATGTGATAAAATGAAATTTGCAAATGAACCTTGTTGTACCATAGACAATTTTCCAAGAATTTGGAAATGTTGATTTACTTCAATAAAACAGAAACTGTAGTAGATATTTAATTAGAAATTTACTTCATCATCCGATCACTGATTGCATCAGGGACATCAAGTATAATGATGCTAGCCAGAACACCTTGCTACGAAAATAAAACATACGAAGATCGTTTTGTGTTCGGAAACGGGTAATGGGACGTAGGAGTCGTTTAAGTTATTAATCGAAAGGAAACAAAATCAATCCCGTAATACTATCATTAGTCAGTAGACACGTTTTGACAAGATAAAGTTGAAGGACAAGGAAGACATGTTTTGACAAGATAAAGTTGAAGGGCAAGGAAGACATATTTTGACAAGATAAAGTTGAAGGGCAAGGAAGACATATTTTGAAAACATTGTATGCTAGCACATAGGAGTAGGATTTCTCATATAAAGTTTTGATAACTTGTCTCCGTTTCAAAATAGTCTTGGGTGTGTGTCTTGTTTTATCGTAACAATTACCAATGATGTACCTCCAGGCACTCACATGTCATGCAAATAGTGTTTCCAGTAGAGACAGTAGAAATTAGGTTTATATCTTAACATGTTATCATGTATACATAAAGCTATCATTACTAATATTATCACGAGCTGAACGAAACATAATACAAACAATATTGTCACTTTCTACTAAATTGTACAACCATTATAAAATGAAATTAATAGGCAGACAGGCTTATGTCTTCATTTGATAGTAAATCTTTATTGCTATCAAGTTACCGTCGAACTATACTCAAGTACGATGGAGTCAATTCTTAGTCATTGTTCAAACGTTTGTGAATCTTGATCATTTTCAGCAAATGTTAGCCTTTAATAGTGTAGAGGCATTTAAAGAATTATAGAAGGTCCGTGTTTAGGATTAGAGTTTTCCATCTGTTGTCATATAACTGGGACCCGTTACCATTTACCCAACAAAGGTTGAAATTGATTTTCATCACTGATTAAAACGACCTGGTGAAAATATGGGCTAACTCAGGCATGCGCCAAAATTAAAAATGGTCGCCACCCGGCGTCTGGTATATAAAAAGATACACATGTTTATTTCTTGATATAAGTCTACTATGATTTTTAGGTCTCAATATATGTTTTTAGGGTCAGGGATTTAATATAGTTACATAATAACTCGATAAGTGTTATCTATCATTTATAGTTTATCTATCATTTATAGTTTATCTATCACTTTTAAAAGAGAATTACATATACATCACTACGTTATGCATGTATCATCTATTCTTTGGATAGGTGTTCTGACAGATTATTTGGTTTTTATTTTGATTGGATATTACAATTTTTTTAACATTTTTGACATTTGTAAAGTTTATTCTTAACTATTTTATTTTCATAGAAGACGTGTAGTAACATATATATTCCTGACTTTTTTTAGTAGAAACACAGACTGAAAAAGAAGCTAATTCCAACTAGGAAACTACACACTTCCTAAAATCATTCTTATTTGTTTTTAGTAGTTTTTTTATAGGAAAGTCTTCTAAATAACCTGATTTACAACGAGACAGTTGAAACAAAATATGACATCCCCCTGAAAATACATATCACTGGTCCATAGGGATGGTTTTTAGGGTCATGGCCCTCCAACCATCCGTTTGCAAAGATAGAGTAGAAACATACTTTCTACAGCCGGTGTACATGTGTACATTGTATAAAGTGCTTTGTCTTTCCTCCTCCCCCATACCTTCTATTCAGATTTTGCCCCTGGGTGCTGATCAGGAGAAAAATGTCATTTGACATCAGCCCTATACCTTGTGCAATGCACACGCCCTCTGTTTCTCCTGTGTTAGCTACAGGTTCAGACAGGTAAAATTTACCTATAGAAAATTCAACTAGGATACCTACATATTTAATTGCTTATACATGTATAGTATGTTTTTTTTTTCTCAGATCTGCATTCCTGTAACTACAGTACATTGTTACCACCATGAATATACATATATTTATAGTATTTTTTTCTTATTCATAGTACATGTACATAGGCTTTCCATTTCATCAAATGAACAATACAGAAAAGACTCGCCATCACATGCTTATAATGTGATGTAGACATAATAATGTTATAACTATACATGTACCATTGATCCAAGTTGGTGCATGTGGTAAATCACATTTTACAC
>JAULCA010399117.1:0-11880 GCA_032360845.1 Crassadoma gigantea
TTCAACAATTTTATTGTATGAATTTCAGAATAGTTTTAGAAATGCACTATTTAATTTCAAATATATAATGATTGAAAGGTGCAAGGAAAGAGGTTATCATTATTGAAATTCCGCGAAATTTCAATAATGATATCCAGTCATCTTCTGCCCTCCAATCTACAAAAGGCGGGGTTAATGATCTTGTTGAAGCATACACATCTGGTATAGAAACTCTTGTAGAGAAATACGCACCTCTGCAGACTAAGGTGATAACTGTGAGACCGAATGACCGCAGAACAGAACCGTAGAAAAGCAGAGATACAGTGGCGAGGGACCAAAGTAACCGTTCACTAACAGATTAATAGGGAACAATTTCGGCTAGTTGGTTCACTTCTCATTCAGTCAAAGAAGGTTTATTATTCAGGAAGAACAAACAGAGGTGGTAAGGATCTTAGACAGCTTTTTAGACTCATCAAAAACCTAATGGGCCAGAAAGGTGAAATTACCTACAAAGCTGTATTTCTGGAAAAAAAGACTTATTAAACAAGTTCAGTGATGACTTCTTCAATAAAATCAGTTCATTCAGGAAAAATATTACCGAAGTGAAATCTTCTGCTGACAATAATATCGCATGACTGATGCTTTTGAATAATTTGATGGGAACCATTGGCAATGCTTACTAACAATACAGGACAAGTTGCACAATATCATCATGACCTTGCAATTGAAGTTCTGTGAGCTGAATTTACTACTTACTGACCTATCAAGACAATGTCTTAAAGCACTGCTTCCTTGGATTATTCAGTCATGAACAAATCACTAGTCACAGGTTCTATTGTGTTTTATGAAGGCACATGTTAGACCATTGTTAAAGAAGCCTGGAATGCACAAGGATAAGTTGATGATCTTTGAGAAGGTTGTGTACCTGCGTTTAGAGGTTGATCGCCATGCAACCAATCTCCATGACAACATGCAATCGGCTAACCGCATGGAAAATTCTACTGACAAGACCCTCCTACGTGATGACATTTCTGCATTGGATAATAAGTGCAGAGCGGTACTTGTCATGATGGACTTGTCAGCTGCATTTGACGTTATCGACCATGGCATACTTTTTAAACGTCTGCAATACTATTATGAAGTGACTAATAACGCACGATGCTGAATAAAGTCTTATCTGCGTTAAAGATGAGTGTGTTGCCATCGGATCTTCCACTTCAAATGAAAAATGACTAGGTTTTGGGGTTCCTCAAAGGTCGGTGTTAGGACCACGAAAATATTGCTTGTACTCCAAACCGATTGGATAATTGGTCGTCGCCATAGTCTTCGCTATCATTGCTATGCTGATGATACACAAAGGATGGATGCAAATTTCGATATTCTGGTGGCTATCACGGATAAGTTTGATTTTTTGTATATACATACCTTTGGACTATACCATCATGCTATAACATGAAGTTAAGTCAGCTTGGAGACCATTCCGAGATATGAGGGAGTAAAGAGGGGGACCAAAATCACAATTCGCCGGGTTTTTGTTTTACAAAATTACATGTTATTTTTTTAAGTTTCTTTATCATTTTGGTTTATTGCGTAATACTAAAGCAACAAATATTTGAAATGGCCGAAACAATGGTTGCAAATATTGCCAAGTAGGTCATTGTTACCTTGTTATATATTAGCCGCCAGAAGGCCCAAATAAGCACCCATCCTTTACATTGTCATCAAAGCACAGGACAGTTGGGATACAGTTTTAGAAAATCTGGAAGCTTGTCTGACAGATACAAGTACCTATCAGAACTATTGAGACTGTCCCAGCTGTAAAAATTATAATGGTTTACTTTGATGATTCACTGAATATTGGGAAACAAGTGAATGCTTTTGCGAAATCCTGTTACTTCCAGATCAGGAACATCGGCTGTATTCGGCAGTTTATAACTGAAGAAGCATGCAATATTTTCGCGCAATCATTTGTTACCTCTCGGTTGAATTATGGTAACTCCCCGCTCTGTGGGTAATCAGACAAACTTATTAGTCTTCAGCTCGGCTGGTTACTTGTACTCGATAGAGAGACCACATCACATCTGTGCTATATCCATTGCAATGGTTACCTGCACGAAACAATATGCAGTACAACATTTTGGTGTAAACGTACACGGCTCTGACTGGAACAGCTCCTCAGTACCTACAGGAGCTTGTTACCCTGTATCAGTCGTCAAGATCACTGCAGAATCAGAATCATTGTTGTTTGTCCCAAAATCTCGTAATGTGACCTATGGAAACTGGTTCTTTGAGAGATTTTCGGCCGCGTTGTGATATACCTTACCATCTGCTATTAAAAATCAAACACCCTGGCAAAATTCAAGAGGGAATTCAAAACTCGACTCTTCAGGATTACATTTTAGGATCTATGCAAAGATGTCATGTAAATGCCATCCTTTACTAGTTCAATAATGTGCACTGTGGTTTAGTTTTATTGTGTTTTACGACCTATTAACAAGTAAGGTCATTTAAGGGACGGCCTCTTCTGTATGTAATATGCATGCGTGTAGTGTATGCGTGTGTATTTTGGGAGGCTGCGATATGTTCTCGATTGTCTCCTTGTGATAGTGCGGAACTGATGCAGACTTTATAGTGCTACCTCACTGAAATTTACTGCCAAAGAGACCCAGAAAAACGCCCCACCCGGTCGTCACATTATACTGACAACGGGCGAACCTGTCGTCCCTCTCTTATTTTGCTGAGCGTCTAGCAAAAGTAGAAACTACCATTTTTCCAGACTTTGATATGTCTCTGCCAGGTGACAGAACCCAAAGCCTTCCTCACAGGGGCGAACGCTCAATCAATGGCCAAAAGTGAGGCATTGTCGAGGGAGACATTAGGAAGAAGAAGAAAGTTGATAGAAAGAAAAGAAAAGATCAGATCCCAGTCGCCTCTTACGATCATGCAATTGAGGGCAGCAGGTACAATTTTTACGCCCTAACTGCAGGGCACATTGCACATTGCTTGCTGAATTGTATAAGAGTGATTGTAAGCCTTTGTTTTTGTTTCACAATTATAACTATTTCTGTTATCCATCAGTTGTAAAGCGCTTTAGAGTAATTTTACAAATTATATAGGGCGCTATGTAAATGTTGTATATTATTATCATTATCAATAATTCTCAGCTCTTACACTATATAAACATATATAAATACAATATTATTTCAGTTTTAGTTGCATGGTTTCACAGAATAATATGTGTTTTTTTTATCTACATTTGAGTTACAGTAGAAACTGCCTTTTTTTAGTAAGTTCACTTTTTTATCTAGCATATTGTCATTGATTTTATATACTGTGCTTTTCAAATTAACTTTAATTTTTACTGTAAAATACAGTGTCAGAGTGAGGTATGTTTAACGAATTTTTATATCAATCATGTTTACGCCCTAATGCGGATTGTTATAAAATATGGATAAAATCAACAAGATTTACTTGCATCTTCATAATATTTGATAAAACAAGTGACAGGAAATGTGTTGCAGTGAATGCATTTTTTCCGAGTAATAAAAAATAACGCCGAATTCACCTTTAAGCAAGTGCAAGAGTTATGTCTGTGTGACTTATGCTTTATTGTACTAATTTTAAACCATTTCTAACAAAGGACGTAGTAGAAAAATGATCAAAATGATTGCGTAGACAATAAATTACAATTTAACAAGCCAGTAATAGGTGACACTTGACCCGGTAATAAAGGTGCCGGGACGAGTTTGTCCTTGTCGTGTATGTATTAAGCAATTATTTGTGTGGTCGTAATTTACTTATGACTATTTATTGTAATATTCCGAGTACGTAATTGAGATTATGTTGTATGTTTACCCGTTACAAAAACAGTGAGGTGCTCTTATTGTAAGATTTTTGTTAAACAATCATTTGTCAGACATGTAGTCTCGTATTTTTTTGAGATAATATCGTGTCGATTCAGATTACCTTTTTATTATAACAATGTTTACGCTTTGGTCAATTTAACTCATTAAGACCTCTCACAATAACAGTTGCGTGATAATTACGTACGAATCTGATAACAAGTTTGTGATCTATTTTACTATTTCTTTTCTTCGAATAAAAAGAGCTGTTCTTATGATAACAGAAATCAGGGGATCAGTTGCTTCCATTAGTTGTCCTAAATTTAAAACACATTAATGTGTACTCTGAGTGAACTGCTATACCTCAAATGTAACGCCCTTCCTTACTGTAATTTTTTACCGTTTCATCTCCAATGTGGTGCTTTCTGACTTGCCGATTCAGGTTTAGCAAGGCGCTAGGAAACAAAATGTAGATAGAAGTAGGGAGATATGTCAAGATTCCAAATATTGCAATCGGTGAAGTTCCAATTTTCACACAATTGTGCCTTCTTACAACATGGAGTTGCTAACAGCAGGTTCATGTTTTACTAACATATCCGACCTCTAAGGGTTCCTTTAACAATGATAATGTCAGAGAAGAAGTAACGGGTAAATTTCACTAAGTGTTACACCAACTTAACATTATCTGAAGGTATGATTTAATTTTTGTTGGTTATGTATCCTGAACAGTCTATCATTCAATCATTTGTTATTGTCCCATTTAAAGAAATGACACATATCTTTAAATAAATATTGAATAGTCATTATCCTCCCTCTTTATTTCAAATGTTTTTTATTTGATTGTTTTAATGTTCCTTTTCAATATCAAGTTCTGTTAGCACATACAAAATAATTTTGAATTCCATATTTCTTTATTTAGAACACGATGTTTTTAACCTCCGTGTAAATGTCAATATTCCTATTTGTTTTTACTTGTCTTACCGGAACATGTGCGGTATACGACCTTGTTAATGTGTGAGATGTTAGTCGATTTAAATACTTATAAACAGAAAAAAAATTATCCCAGGCTTCGTAATATCAACCATATAGCATGAATGTCAGCTTTTGGTAAAGGACTTACGTAAACTAACAAAGATTGAAAACGCAATATGTATATGTTAGCGTGTGATATGTTTTTCTATTCACCTATAAATAAATAGAAAACAGTTTTCGTATGGTACACTTGTTGTAATCAAATACTCCACGTTCAGCTATATCTCCCGGGCCTCGTTACATCAATAATATAATGTGGGTGTTAGCTTTTAATAAAGGCCTTATAATCGATAAATAAAACATATGACGCATGAGAAGTCTGCCAATTTCTAAATACAATTAGTTTCCATGTTCCGGTGTGACAGCAAACACCCCATTTGAATCACTTATTCAGTGTTCTTTGAATGTACTATAAGTACAACAAAGAGCTAGTTTAAAAGTCTAAGGATGAATTATAATAAATACAATCGAAATTCGTATACAAGTGTATATGATAATAGGTCATGATCGTTATCAAAGGCGTGATCAAGGTATTCCGTCCTCATGGACAAGCCTCAGTCACTGGATCAAGCCTTGTAGCATAACGTTATTTGCATTTTTATGTCTTGCAATCTCATAAATTGTAATAGGGGCATAAATAACAACATAAATAACAAAATTCTTAAATCAACATCATTTCTATGTGTCGTGCTATCAATCCGAAAGGCTTATGAAAAATTGCATTTTACGAACATTTCATGATCAATTTGATGTCCAGCTGATATGGCCTCGACCAAAAATGTCATCTTGGTCCAAGAACGTAGACAGGAATTTTAAATGCTTACATTGTTAAAATGTTGAAATCAGTATCTTACGAATATTGTTGCAAGTATGCAAGAGAGTAATCTATATATGGCTTATCTACTTCTTGTCGGTTGAAAATTCATATCTTCATTATTGATACACTCTGATGATCGTTCATTGTCATTTGTGTTATTATTATTGTTAAAATAAAACCGTCCACAACTTGGGTGAGGTCATAAGGGGAAATATATCGAAGATATAAACAAATAAAAAATAAAGTTAACACCAAACAACAGAAAAGGTAGGACAAATGTCAACTTAGTTATCGAAAGAGGCTATGGCGACTTATATCTTTGGAACAAACCAACAACTTTCAAATAATTTTATATTGAAGAGACATTTTTGCTACGGAAAGACTCTTTTAGACAATGTAGGTCAGCACACTCGAATAACACGTGTTTACTGTAAATGATTTTTGACACGCTATGCATTCATCTTGTCTTAATACGTTGCTAGACATGTAGATATACCAGTTAATGTTAAGAATGATCACGCCACCATAGTAGCTCTATTGCTACAACACGTAAGTTAAAACTGAATTTCAAAAGCGTAGACAACCAATTAAAGTCTATTGAGCAAGCAACCGGTTACACGCGTCCTAGTTTCAAAGGCGCCGAGACGAGGTTGTCCTTGTCATTTACCTATGGAGTAATTACTATGTATGGTTTGAATAGGGACAAAAGGAAGTCAAAGAAGTGAGAAGTAAGAAAATCCCAGTATGACTGAATACCTTTGTCACAGCTATGCTAGCGATCATGTCATATTATCACACTTGTATAAGAACCATTGCTATGGCTCGATACATAGACTTTTGAACTATTGCTATATTCAGGGAAAATGTACATGTACCTCGAATGAGGATGAGGCAGTATATACAGGCCATGTTTGCTCTTTGTTGCACTTGTTGAACATTCAAAGAAAAAAAGACAAAAAGCTTGTAACTACAACTTAACACATTTATGAAAGGTACTAAATTAACCAAAATTAATGTGCAGTCACACTATCGATTATAAGGAGGCCGAGGAGATATAGCTAAACTTGATTTCAACAGGTGAACAATACAAAAACTCTTTTATTTTTGTTTGTTAGTATGTTAATAGACAAACAGCTCGCACAATTAAATAATAAAATTAAATCCATGTTAAGAGAAACTGATACAGACAACGCAATATCGAGGTATAAAAAGAATGACACACATTTGAAAATTCAAGGCGGATAATAGCCATCAAATATTTATAACACTTTATGTAGCATTAAATAGGACAATAGAAATTAAGTAGATGATAACATGGAATATATCAGTATATTCAACCAACAAATTTGTTATAAAGCCCTTGAAAAATGTTGAAAAAGTAGAACACTTAACAAGCTTAGTTGATATTCCCGTCTCTCTAAGTCTACATTTTACGTGACCTATGTAGATCGGGGATTGGAGTAGAAAATTAAACCTGCTGTTCTCACTACTTTACCCAATTTATAGAAATGATAAGTTGAGTTTGAAAGGAACAGAATTATTACACCAAGTAGGGACATTTCGACTGATGTATAACAATTAATTCAGTGTTCATCATGAATGAGTTTTTTTATATAGAAAATAACTCTTCACTTGATATCTATCAATAACTATTATAAGAGGAACTACGCTGTATATTTGATTATCAAATGCATATATGACTGACAACAATTCAAATATTATGACGCAGAGGTTAAACAAATCCCTACAGTTCAACGAAATCCTTAAAATATGAGCACCTTACCGTATTGGTAACGGGTAAACAGACACCCCTATCCCAATGGCTTACACGGCAATAAAAATATGAAGTAAATTAAAACCACACTCAATGACTGTTATAACATAAAAGACAAGGACAACCTCATCTAGGTATTTTTTCTGTAGCTAGGACAAATGTTACTGATTACAAGTTGAAAAGACAGTCTATAGCGTACGCATTGATTCAATTATCTTGTTACCCCAGTCTATGTAAAGAATGTTTTAAAATCTATAAAACAACAACTTAACAGGTAGTAGCAGTAGAGCTGCTATTTCGGCGCGATCATCGTGTTCACTACCTGTAACTTCCTCATGTCCTGAAACGTATAAAAACCGTCTTGTCAAGAATCATAAACAGTATATTAAAAAACTTATGACTAAAAACCGCCGACTTTAAGTCAATATGAAAAGTTATATGATAATGTTACATATCTTAATATATTTTCGAAGCATGAAATGTCTTTTAACATGAAACCCTATTAAAAGATATATACTCTTCTAAAAAGTATGAATCTCTATGGATAATTATTAAATACAAGATTATGTCGTTTTCATGTTGATACACTCGTAAATTCGATTTGGTTACATATCACTGAAAGAAAACAGAACGTCAACGGAAAGGGGAGTTACTCCAACTGACTAGCACTATACCAAATCAATTAACTGATTACATGTACTTCAGTAAAGAATGGCAATACAGATTTTTGGTGTAATACACCATTGCACACAACACAGAGACAGTCTTGCCCATTACATAAAGCTATGAGCTATCAAAGTCAATGCACTTTTTCCACTGAAACTTCTCCCAAATTCCTTATGAGTTGTGATCGAGGTAAACATGGTCTCATGACAAAAGCTTTTCGGTAAGATTTCCATTCTTCGTGAAAAGCAGTTTACTTTTTAACATCCCTGTGATTTGTAATTTAAGAGATGTAACAAACGAAATGGGGCAGTATATGTTTACTGTTTAGCTTTTTGCTTTTACTTCTCTATTTCAAATGTTTCCATACCTCATATTTCTTGTTCATTTTCTAAACAATAATCCTTTAAGATTACCGAGTTAGATCAAACCATACACAAACTTAACAAATAATTTGCAGAAACAAAACGAGATAATTTCATTACTGCAAATGTAAGAGATAGGCTTTATATGGATTTATGATTTATCGTCAGTAAAAGTGGTTATACTGCGCTAGTTATTTCATGAATGTGTAGGCTGTCTAACACTCGTGAGGTTTATAAAGCTATTAGAAAACATCACATAAAAAAGATCTGCAGCAGTGTTATCGTCGAAAAATCCACTCAGTGCCTTGCAGTAAAGATAAAGTATATGTTAAAGAACGACCTTCCTCTATTCCAGTAAACGGTGTTTAATCACATTTGGTCTGATGCACTTTTTGGCCTAGGAATGGCTAGGCCCCTTAAGAGAATAAAATGTTTAAAAAAGTATACTTCTCCTCAGAAGCAATAAATGAAATGCAATCGTCTAATTGTCAAAGGATTTAACGGTGTAGAAATAAAAAGTGTACCTTTCACAAACCTTCCGTTATTTTTGTGTCCAGACGAGCTGGGCTAACAATGATATGTCTGTATAGGATTGCAAGTTTAAGAATTGTGGTTGCGATTGTTTATATTGAATATAAAATGTTTTGAGATCTTTTACGTCTGAAGTAAGATTTTCGAACCGGTTACTTAACTGACCTTAACGCGTTAAACACATGCTTCAACGAACATTGGATATGTCAAATTAATTTCTTACGCCATTCGAGACGAATTCTCCACTATAAAGGGGTAATGTGAAGAATTACTGTCTACTGCTATGTAGATTTCACATATGTAGTAAGTTACTTATCCTCAGCTCCAGTTGCTTCCCTTATATCGTGTATTACAATCAACGTCCCTATAAATAGTATGTAATCATTCTTGATTATGATTAGTTATGTAGTTTAGAAGTTAGTGTTTCCCTCTTGGGTCATATTGTCCCCCAACAATCATCACGCGAATTCTTTTTGCGAAGGTAATCTAACATCCTTAAAATACTTCTAATACCCAAAACATCGGCGGTAACAATTATTGCACTTGTGTGAAATGCCTTCCCATTGCTGTGTTAGTACTGACGATTGAAGAGTGACTACCCGAACTGCTCATTGTCAGTCAGAGAAATGAGTCGATTACTGTTGCAACAAAACGCCTGGGTTGTATAACCCAATCAGCATCGAGCGATTACGTCACTTTTCAAGTCCGACAAACGCATATCTCGCCTGGAATTTCACGGAATTATTATGTTTTTCCATGTTTATGATTAGTCTGCCAATCGATCTAAGTTTGATTTAAGGTCCCCTTTTCTTTGTTTTCAGATGAAGGAAGTTCTGATATAAGGTCGTATTTATAATCGCCCGATGTTTTCATACCAGGTCGCCCTTTTGGTTAAACATTATTTCACAACCAGCAATATATTTTGATATCAGTTGGCCCTTTTTATGCAATATCAGATCGTCCTAGGTTTTAATATCAGGTGGCTCCCCATTTTGATATCAGTTGCCACTAATGTTGAATAGCAAATGAAAATTAAATTTTGAAACAATGCCAGTAGTTATCATAGCAGGAAGCCCCTTGTTTAATATCAAGTCCTTTTGATTTTCAATATCAGAACGCCCGAATTTTTTATATCAGGCAGCTCTCAGATTTATGGCGTCTGGTCATTGTCTATGCATTATGATATTATGTCGTAACAGGGTTACATCAACTCCACTTTAATGTTAAATAGAACATGATGTCGGCTTTTGATTCAGAAAGACCTGAAGTTTGACATCAAGTAACTCTAAATTTATAACGCATGACATATAGACTAACGTTAGAATTTATATTTTCTAATTCAGCCGCGATCAGTTATAATTTCCGTATGTTTTTCTTTATAAAAGCTGATTTTATTATAAATTCATGATAATAGCTTTATTATTGAGCTCTGTATTCAGACGAACTACCATAATAAAACTTCCATAATGAGTCTGATTTAGAAACGGGTGGTCGGCCTTGTGAGTAAGTCGCTGTTCTAGACCAAATCAAAAAAGCTAAAATAGCATACAAATGATATAACAGCAAGTATCTTACAGAATGGTATTTTATGTTAGCTATCTATAATATTTAGATAACAATTATGTACTTTAATAACCATGGTCAATTTATGTTTTGTTTTTGAACAAAGGTAATGTAATAATATTTCTTCAACTTTCTTTTGAAACATATCAAACAAAACATATTTACAAGGTTATATAATTGATAATTGCTTTTAATTACTTTTTAATATCCATCTCAGTAAAACTGTACTAATGCACTCTAAGCTTTTATCACTAGAGATTTAAATGCCATATTGTAATTATAAACTGTTTACTCACTGGGACATGTCAGTTAAATGTCCGTTAATAACGTCTCTATTACTATCTATAAATAATAGTGTTCCAAGTCATTGACTGTTTTGTGTTGGTCTGTGGAATGTTCGTCACGAGATAACGTAAGATTATAAATGGGTATGTTATGTCGTCACCCCGTCACGTGATAACGTGACATTATAAATGTGTATGCTATGTTGTTATCCGTCACTTGGTGTGTATAATTTGATGGTGATATGTGAGGGATATATTGATCAGCAGTGTACCAAGGTACCGATGGCACCACGTTAGGTATGTAACAATATTTAATTAATTGGTTGATAACTAGAACGTTTCCTTAAGTGGCAATGCCCTAAGCTAGTAATATTCCTGTTTATTTCTTTAAAACGAATTTAACCGAATTCAGTAAAACTGTATATCACATGATCGTTTAATAGTATTACTATCTGTTTTGCTTCATTCCCGCTCCGAGAATTAATCTACTTTCCTGCCCCGGGAAGTAAACTTTAGTTTAGTATGCACGCAATATAGACATAACAAGACATAATGAAAGCTTTACCAAAATATGCTGTACTGCTTTGGAAAGAATCCACGGGCTAGCAATCTACCCTAAGAAAAAGAGTAGTGATTTCTTTCAGCTAGTCTTTTCTATTAATATCTCTTTTTGAACAAATATAACAAATGTTTGACAATAAATAATTTCACTAAATATAACTTAAGTATAGCAATACGATTATTTCCTCCCTGGCGATCATGTATTTACAGTAAATCAAATATTTGACAAAAATTGTAAGTTTATCTCCAGTGTAACAGTGGATACGAAAAACTCCGTGTACGGCAAGACACAACACCAAACATATAAACGATTAAACCAATCACAACACAAATTATGTCTGCCAAGAAGTTGTCACGCAATTATATTAACTATCGTGTTGACGTATCGTTTTGCATTGTTGATGTTAATGAGTAGACAATTTTACAAAGCTCTAGCATTTTTTAATTTTTACTTATTTAATTGTTTTTT
>JAULCA010399339.1:0-11878 GCA_032360845.1 Crassadoma gigantea
GTTGGCAGTGTTCTACAGAGAGGAAAATGTCATTTATAAATATGTTAAATAGAAGTGGACCGAGGATTGAGCCTTGGGGTCCACCCTTTTTGATATTTTAATGTCTAAGTGTGATACTATTTTGGCGATGTCTTTTTCCTGTATTGTTGTAAAATTAAAATGTTCTTTGTGATTGTAATTTTGCTTGATGTTGTTGATGCTTTCATGTGAATCAGGGTTAAAATTACTGTGTTCTCCTGCATCATTTGCCACATTTACAAAGAATTGGTAAAATGCATCAGTATATAGCTCAATTGGCACTGCATAGTCAGCATAGGCCAGAATAGGAGGGCTCGATAGCTTCTCCTTCAGCTCTGTGAATGCTCTCTCCTGTTCTTCTTCCCATTTCCAGTTTTCTTCCATTGAGGTGTCTCCTTAAATGAACCTAACTGACGAGAACTAGATTAGCACAGCAGATACTCTGTCGTTGTCTTGTCGTCGAGTGATCCAACACGTGCACGTTGTTGTCAAAATCTCGATAACTACTGGCTTCTGCACCAGAGGCCCCAAACCACGACCATTCGCGTGTCCCGTTTGATTCCACGATAAAATCCGTATTTCTTAGAAAATAAGCTTGTAGATCCCTGACATTCATTTCCCATATCACAATAAAAAAGACTTTACATAATTTGTATTTGATTCCTACAGTGCATATGATTGACTCTAATATCTGCATCCGAGTCGATAGTTGGACAGATTTTTAAACAACACTACCGTTTTACAACACTAGGTTATAAACTGTTAAAAAAAGTCTTCTTGACAATGATAACAAGCATACTTATACATATGTGCAGTGATACGTTTCAGAAACTAGACATTGTCAAACCGTATGTTTTTATATCTAAACAGGTATCCTGATGCACTTATACATTCCCTATAGTGGACTCCTAAAAGTCAACCGTTGTTTTGGGTTATTCCATTTCCGAACTGAAGGGAGATGAGGTCTTGAGATAACGTTATGGGTAAGCGAGGAATCAAATAAAAAGAGAGGTATTATTAGAATGTTCTAATGTATTGTTATAATAAAGAACTTCAATCGAATTAAGATTTTTAGAACTTCTACAGAAGCTAGATTCTCCATGACAATATAAAATATCAATCGAGAAAAAAAAACGCAGTACATTGTTTTGGTCAACAACATATTTTGGTGGAATGTTTTCATCTGATATTAAATTGACAACACCTCTGATAGATTAGTGCTTGTAAAATGATAAAGCTGTAAGTGAAGGTAATGAATTTAACACAGAAGATGTATGTAAGATGCATTATCAATCCTTAAATTTCTTACTTAGAAATACACTAAAAGTAAAATATCTTGAATAACAAAATGCTACGTGCATTAGATCTCTACAAGCAATTGGAATTTAAGATACACCATCGCTCCTTTCATAAGTGTTCATTTTCTTGAAGTTTTCTAAAGGAAACCTTAAATCTTCTCCCTTAATTTGAGAATTTTTCTAACCCCTATTTCCCAATACTTAAGAAGTTTCCTTCCGTGGAACTGGTGTCTCTGATACTTCTTCTGTAAGTCGGAATTTTACCTACGGTATAACAGTAGTAATCACCTCACTACCAAACTTTGTGACACAGGACAACTTTGCTTTCAAGATCGCTAATTGTCCTTTCCTCAGTAGTAACATATTAACCGGGTCCCAATGAAATTTGTAATAAACAATTGCAATAATTCGCTAGACTACATCCTGATTTGTACCAATACGTCATGTTAACCAATAACATACTTGGCCAGTGTTGTCTACCTAGGCTGTCGTCTTCGTTAAAGACATAATGGTCGCCATTGTGACCTGGTTCCGAACTATGTAATTGCAGATTATCATGGTAACGATTGTTTTCTAATATTTTTTTTCTGGTTTATGAAGTTGTAGAAACAGCCTGTCATTACAGAGAATCTCTTTTTCTTCTCTGGATCTTCTTGCGAGTTCGTGTTATCTTCGTAATCTTTTGATAGCTCTCCAGTTCCGGATGTTGCCTTTCCGCGTCGACTTACAGGTCCGATTTGGTCATTGTGTGATAAATCTGCTTTGTTATATTTTATTTGTAGAAGATAGACTGAACAAACGAATGAGTAGTTATATTATCTTAACTTCTGTTTCTTACACGGTGTTTTTTGAAATAACAGAAATCTTAAGGCAAAGGTAACCACTGCGTCAGTTGAATCGTGAAGAAGAGTTCCACGAATACTTTGTTCTTCAACCAGTATGTCTGGCTTAGAGAAATTTCCCTTGTCACGATTTCAATATGCTTTGTGGTCAGTAAACTGGACACTCAGTTTAATGTTGTGCTTGTATTATTCCTGGTTGGCAACTTTGATAAAATGTAGGCTTAACAGTCTAACAGTTACTAATTTGATCTCTGCATTTTTCTGATGTTCTTTTTTATTTCTTTTTTTTCCGAATTTTTTTTTTTCGAACAACAATAATTCTGTTAGATGCCTAGTAATATGTAATTTTTATGAAATATTTATTTTGTAAAGGTCGTAAAAACATATTTCAAAGTAGTGGCAGTAGCAGAGACGTAATACATACATCTCTGGCAGTAGTTATAATATAATGTAACTTGTTAGTATTAAACGGCACATGCACATCGAGATATACGAGTAATCGTCTGAAGATGACTGTATAACAGTATATATGTCGAGATAAACGTCTGAGGTTGGAAACACTGACTAAGTGTAAAACACTTATATATTTCAAATAGTTTCATTTTCTGCAAATCATGTGATAAATTGCAATGGGAGGTCTGAAAACACTACACATATATGAATATTTGTCACTTTATTGACTTAATAACCAACGTCGTGGATCCATTCCTTTGATAAATCAGATTCAATAAAAGGATACAAGAAGACGAAGTTGTGTTGCTGACAGTTATGACGCGTTTGGCTTGCGCAGATGTTCCAAACTAACCCCTTCGTCCTAGGCATCACGTGCCATGTGATGCTAGGGCTCTCCCTTAGAGACGGGCAAGGACTTAGATCTTTAGAAATAATCTCACAATATTTCATAACCGCAGTTTGAAGGCGCCAACAGAATAATTTTTTTCCGGAAATTGTCCTGTGCATGTCACAATAGCATTGCCAAGTCTCGCAATTTAGCGACAAATGTTGTTAGAAATGGCATTGCAAAACAGTCTGCGCTTCTTGAAACAAACAAAACTTGATTAGATGCGAATTATCTCCCCTGGCATCACTCTTTCCTATCGGAGATTGTTTTTGCTGCTTACTCATGCATTTCCACATGCTGTGCGTTTTGGTTGTTGATAATATATCATACTATCAGAACTGGGCAAACACAACACAGAAGTGATAAGCATTTGGAATTAACAGAAGTGCTCCAATCAATTGATTAATGTCACATAGGTATACATTCCGAAGCATCCATTTCTAAATTGATACAGACCATCGTTGGTCTATCAGAGATGAGATTTGCTATTCCGCTGATGTAGAGATAAGTTTCCATACAAATAGCGTCCTGAACCACAAGTTGTAATAACGGTGGTTCAAAACTAATCAAAGTCATCGAGATTATCAAATCAATGTAAAACGGAATTAATTAATTGTTTTAAGAGACATTTGATTGTGAAAGTTTCGGTTGTAACTATCAGCAATTAAAATTATATCGACAGACACGAGTTCTGACGGTGCGCTCCTCAGAGATTTCTGAGATTTTATAAATGTACGGCTGGTTGACATTACAATTATTCGGAAATTTCCGTTCGTTTCTATAACTGTACACCATCTTGATGATAACCATTGGATATTTCTGCTGGAACAATGTGTGACTTCTAAAATCATGCAACAGGTTGAAAACACAGCTGCCAGAAATTAATTTCTACTTTACTAAGAGTGCTTAAATGACTAATAGCAAAAAAAATGGTTGTTCTTGCTATATTGTGTTATTGTACGTTTGGATAAAAACATGACAACTGTCGGAGATTACGTCCAGATCCCTAACAGTAAAACTGCTAGACAATATGCTTTCGTTGGAAATGTCCGTCTGCATCTAGAACTGTAGAATTTGTTGACAATAACATCATCAGTTAAATTTTATATTACCAGATACTAAAAATACCACCTGATGCATGACAATTGCATGTCGGAACATGTGCACACAAGGATAGGGAAAATGAGTTACATGTACTATGAATCAATCCACGTTTTATAAAAGTGACCAACAATATACATAACATAATTATGTCTTACAATATTAACGATATCTACCTTTGCTGGCCATTTGATAGCGTACGCGTTATGACACATAAATAGCCATGGAACGTTTGTACAACGTAACTATCCTTCTGCAAAATAAAGTTCTTAATTTACGGGTTTTAGCACTGACTTTCAATAACGTTTTCTTCACCTTTTCTTAATAAAACAACTATTAAAGTTGTTGATTATCCCAAGGAAATACAAATATGTGCAAAGTTATTGTTTTCTTTTACGGTCAGCAAAACTTTAAAGTTGACAAAAAACATACAATGATCAAGAAGAATTTAAAAATGGAAAGATAAACTTCCTACTTTGTTTATGTTTGCGAGGTAGACGGCTATTGAACTCGGTTTAAAAGTTTACATAAATACTTGTCCAATTTGCTATTTGAATTGTTTGACAAAATAAAATTGGCTTGGTCGATTATGTACTAACCCATTATAACTGGACCAATCCTCAAATTAAGTACAAATTCATTTAATTGGATTGATAAGAACAAAATATGTCCAGGCAAAGTCTGACAGTAAAACAACAAAATTTACTTTACAAAATATCACTGTAAAAACCGGAGTAAAACAGAACCGTCTATAATACAATGTACATATGACGTATGGTCATGGTGGAAGATGGGGAGTGGTGCGTCACCCAGCATATTTTATAATCTATATTGTTTTATCTCTGTTTTGAAGATATGAGATCAAACAGTAGAACGTATTTTGTTATATATTCAATACGACATTCATCTTTAATGCAATTACATTGAAAGTGGCACGAAACTACTTTCTGTAGTAATTAAATCATACGCAACAGTGTAAATGAATTTAGGGGGGAAAGACAGCAGTTAAGAGATAATGGAGTTGACACGAAACATAAACTACTGCCGTAAGAATTTGTATACACTAATAAAATCATGAACATGTACGGGACTTGTTTAAATAAAAAATGAATATATATTCTTTGATTGGTTGACACATTGCGACAAGGTTCGAAGCTAGTTTAAGTACAGAAAAACTAACTTCTTGTTGTTGCCGTTTGGATACAGTTTGAACGGGATATTTCAAAGTTCATTTTTGACAATTTAATGATTATATATGTCTCATGTTTTCAAATGATAAGCCTGTATTTGCGTAAAATTTGTTCCGATAGAATTTATTTGTTTGTTTGTTTGTGAACGGTCATATGAGGACGGGTGCCTAGGAGACTGTCAGAAGGAAAGAGTAGAGAAATGAGGAAAGAAAAAATATATATCCCGAACGTTGCAATAGGGGCAGCATATCATTAGTTGTTTCTTCCATGTCTCCTCGGAAGAAAATCCCCGAATTTACAGATCACATGAAAGTCGACTCTTCAGATTATACATGTATGCAGTAGGATGCAGCAGGCTTTTTCTTCCCTGCAACTGTAGTTCAGGATAAAGACTATACAGCGTGAAAAAAAATATTGCAATGTTTTAATTCAGAACCAGTCTGATTTTTTCATTGGAATTGGAAAGGAAGTGAGAGCAGTTGCTCAGGAAGAAACATTCCACTTGCCTGGCCTTGACCTAGTATATAAGTGTACTGGTACGCATGTTGTCATGACGACCAATACCATCGTGTCCATGTTCGCTTTATCTGACGATCAAGGGACAGCTTTTAACATCTATAGATACGGTTTTGTTCCTTTGAAGACGCTCCAATCTATAATTCATTATAAAACGAGCAGTAATCACTGTTGATCTACAGCCAATGCATAGTAATGAGCAGAACAAATCTCTGGCTAATTACCGAGCACGTGACGCTGACCTATTGCACCTGCGCATTGACCATTTGATTGCAGAAAGAGGCGATGGTGCGTGCTGACCTTGTTACACGCAGGGTAGCGAATCTCCCGTGCAGTGTACGTGGTATGCTGACCCCGGGGATATTTGCGCGTGTAGCGGTTTATTGGAACTTCCTGCTGTCTACATAGTTGTCTCGGTGGGGGAAGTTTTCGGGCATTGGCGGATCTAAGGGAAGAGATCTTGAGTACCGAAAAAAATATAAAATAGGGAAAACGACAAACTAACAGAGAGGGGATGCGTGGATGCACAGTTTAAAATTAAAACACAGCAATCGAACACTTTATATTTGTCAGACAAATGTGTCGAAAAATCACAAAGGCGGAATTTTACTATACGCAGGGTGAAAAAATAGAATGTGACGTGCACCCACATTGTACGACGTGTCAAATGTCCAGTCCGGATACATTAATGATTACCCCAAACGGCAATAGCTTGTGCCTGAACCAGCTAAAAGTGCAGATGCGATTTGTATTAAAAGAACCATGTGTCTTCAAATTAGAAGGAAATCTCAGTCGCAAACCAAGGCCGGCCAACCGTAGTCGATTCAAGTTAATGGCGCATTATATAGGTATATAGTCATTAGAATTGGCAATACACGTAATGAGTTTAGTTTAAGCATAATTTATTTAAATAATAAAAAAGGGGGAATTAGATTACATTTTGCAAGTAATTAAGAAAGGCTGCACAGAATATCTGGATAGTTAAGTTTTCAGCAATATATAATAATAGTAACTTGTGCTATAGACCCATAACACTATCAGCTGATGTGTATAAATTATCCACCTAATATATATTTACCAACTCAATGTTTCTTATATATAGCCGTATCCGCTCGATATATGTGTTTCATAGTAAATATGAACCAACATTACATGTTGATTTTAAAAACGAACGTTACTTTTCACTTAGTTCCTATCATTAAGAGCATATATGTAACTTGCGGGCGCAGTCACTCCCAGCCTTATTGTTACGCGTTATGTAACGTGTTTATTAGCTTGATTACGTGTTTGATTGTGTGTTTGTGTGTTTCTTTACAAATTAAGTTGTTTGTTTTTGTTGTTGTTGGTTGCGTTATCACAACTTTAAAATAACTTTCCCCCTATAAGTGACCTTTATACACTGTACAAATGCTTTGTGTGTAAAACTAACAAATAAAATTGATTAACTATTATCTTGTTATAAATGTAGATACCCCAAGTGTTGAAACTCAAGTTTTTAACATGGTACTTTTATATTAATATTCACGTTTAAGAAAGTGATTTTTTCTCTCAAAGGGAGGAACGCATCTTCAGCGATGAAATGTTCCATGTTTTGCGACTCTTATATAGCAGAATATAAGAATACGGTCTTACGTAGTTTGTTAATGTGATACATGTATATGACGGTCTGAATGTTTATGTCAGTAACGGAGTAACATTGTAGACTCGCCGCATCAAGCTCGGATACATTTTTGTCGCTTTTTGAAGAGAATTCTCTGTTTTAATAAATTCTTTATAAAACACTGCCTTGACAATCGATTCATAATCGAATATTGTATGTCTCCGTCTTTTTTTTTCTTTTTTTTTTTTACAACAACATTGGAACGATATGTATGGAATAATGTGTTAAAACAAATTGGTTTGTTAAACAATAGCCCAGTTTCGGTGATACACCGAACGCGCGAAAACAGTGCTGTCATAAAGGAAGTGTTATTGGTCTTCAAACATGGAGATCACGAGGAGATGTGGAGGTCATGCATTTTCATTGCATGTATATCATTTTCCCCATTAATTTTGTGACGGGATGACCCCCATATAAAGGTCATGAAAGGTCGCGAGGCGTTGTTCTAGACTGTACTGGTCAGTCTACCACATATAACTATATAGGTGTTTGGCGACATGTAGCGTGGTGCTCGCTATAATACATACCTGGATACCTGTTTAATTTCACACCCGACCTTAAGGCGGCCTCTTTGATGGTTCGATTATTTATAGCTGCCATTGTTACTTAAAAAATAACTAAACAACTAAAACACAATATTAAACTGACCGGTGTCGTTACCTGTGCAATATAGTTTAAATTAGTCAAAGCACAATGGCTTTTTGACCGCTGGACATTGCTGCCGCCAATTGAGATACGGAAGATATGGAGGTCCGATAAGGTCCAATGGAATGTTTGCCTGGGAGAATGAGTGTTTAATAATCGGAATGTCGGACACGGAAAGACGCACCCCGGGGCAGGCTTGGGTCGGGACTGTCAGTTTGTTTTGAATCTTTCTTGAGGAACAATGCGTTAATTATCGTATTCCTATTGACTCCACACATTCCTGTCCATAGAATTCCAGCTATGAGTCACAACATGTGTACACGCTGTAATATTGCTAAATACCGTTCAAACTTTTTTTTTGAAAAAAAAAATTCAAAAGGATAGCTATTGTGTTATTTTTGACGGGTTCTTTCGTTTCGACTTGTTGCATTGTTCGGCAGCTATAAGCTGGCCGAGGTATGCACTCGCCCGGTACTCGATATGGGAACTAGGGTGCCAACAGATACCTGTGGTTTACAGTTCGGTAAAAACAATGATCTGTCGACATTGAGACCAAATATTCCGCGACAGTGTGTCGGCTTGTTACTTCCTATTACCTAACTTTAAAAAAATACTAACCAAAACCTTGAAGGTTTATCTCCTTCATAAGGATACTATGGTATCATGTTAACACGAGGAATTTTGTCTGTGTGAAATCGGTAAAACCGATACATTTAATTACTCATAGTACTCATTATTCTTCGAACAATTGTTGTACAGAAATACACCTGTAGCGGTTTTTTCGAGTCCATTTTGATTTAAATATATTTTGTTAACTTACTTATCACCGTAGGAGAATGCACGATTGTTTTGAAATGATCGATTCTTATCAATCAATTTATAACATATATGTATTTGTATACAGGTATAGCAATAATTATGATGCAATAATCGAATATAAAAAAAATCTTATGATGTACTTCTTTACGAAAAAGAGGTTGGGGTGAGTTTTTTTTTTTTTTGTCGTTTATTTTTTTGCGGGGCGGGAGCGGTTAGGGGCTGCGGCGGTCGTGTTAAATCACGTCTTAGGATGAATATGAAATCTTAAATTCCCTCAGGTTATAGGTACAGTGTATAAGTAAAAATCAAGTATTTTAAATGGCGAATAATTATCATCCCCAATCCTCCCTTAAAATGAATCGCTATAAGCAAATACAGCATATGTATCAAAACAACACGGGGCTACGAAAAGATGATGTGATCTTGTTTTCGAATCCGTCTGAAATCGCATGTACTAAAAATGTTTGATTATCGAATAAACTCTTCTTAAACTAAACCAATAGAATTATGTCAATACAGGTTAATGACAAAGTTTAAAAATGTCGCTGCCAAAGTTTATGAGATATCGCACTCACTCGCGAACGTCTATTTAATTTTCAAAATCAAACATCGAAAAAGATATATGTTGTTACTTTAAGAATTGAACTGATAGACTAATGTTGACTGTGATTGATTGACATTGCTGAATAGAGAGACTAGAACGAGATTTGATCTATAACCGACAATTTCCATTGCAATATATATATAATGTCATTAATTTTCATTATTAACTGTCATAATTTCTTAGTGTTAGTAATATATTACATTTAATAGAATGCGTGCTCGGATCCGTTAATAAGTTTAAATAACTTGTATGTAGGATATATACACTGTACCTGAGCAGTAAATATCTTCAAGATATATATGGGCGCTTTAGGTCCCTACCACATGTGCACAGTCTGATACACACAAAAACGCGCGTGTCCGGACTCTTCATTTTCCAGTAAAATACCCGGAATGACTATTTATCCATGGGAAATGCCACCAATAGCGAACGCCGATGTTCCAAAACCATGGTTTCTGTATGGATTACGATAGTAGTTTGATACAGATCTTACGTGTATTCAGCTTTACCTCATTTCACATAAGTTCAGTTTTAACCATAGCAATAATGTTACTTCGTGTATAATACGTTATACTGTGGATGATTAATCACAGGGACATGATAATTTCTTAAGGCTATATTTTGAGGTGAACTATAAGGTATTCAGAGTATTTTTAACGTTTTAGGAGTTTAGATCGACATTTGGTAAAAATGACACCCAAATGGTCATATATGAGCATTATATGATCATTGGGGTTGCTATTTTTTACCGAAGGTCGATCTAAACCCCTAAAATATATAAAATTACTTATACCTTAGTTAAGGTTTAGGCATAAGTCATTTGTCAGCTATAAGGTCACGAGATGAATTCAATGATATTAGAGTTTGATTTTACCCGTCATTTTGTTATTATAAGCACTAGTAACTTATATAGGTAGGTTACGACGGGCGCTGAACTACGATATACTGATCATAACCAAGGACTTAGATCTAATATAATTCCATGTTATAACAGAGCTGGCTGGCATTAGTTTTCACTTCCTCTTAGTAAAAAAAGTGCAGATACATCAGTTTATAATATAAAACCACGAGAACAAAGAAAGGAATGTCTGGTTGCCCCTTTTCATATTCTCTTACTTGTACTTGTACAAAATTGTCACGTGCCATTAAAAAATTGTATGAAAAAACAAACACATAGATAAAAGGAAAGTATAGTTCCCTCGTTCTAATTTTAAATCACGGAATAATTATTTTAAAAAAAAACTTGTTTTTCTTTGAATAAGCCGATAGCTGTCTCAAACGTTATTTAGTCACGTTCATTTCTGGTTGAAGAGTATAAAAAAAATCACTTCCAAGTCAGATTCTGAAATAATGTAAATAAAAATAATGTGACATATTTCTATTCAGTTTACCTCAATGTCTAAGGCTTGATTGTTGCTTTGTAGTTGAAGAAGAGTTCTTGGTCTGATACTGTATGATACTTATTTTTAAAACAAACTAAATCGTTTCTGGAAAAATATGAAATATTATTTCTTTTAAATGTATCTATAATGTTACAATCAACTTACAATGTATGTGAAATACTATTTTCATTTTATACTTTTCTCCATCGCTATGGATTTTTTGAACAGTAGACAATATTATGTAAATGCATAACCTGTGTATCTACTAAAGTGCCAAGTATTTTTTTTTGTCTGATATAATATATTAACAAGGTTGTAACGATAAATTTATTTTTGCACATATGACCATAGAACACAGAATGATGGATGATATTGTAGAAGGAATATTTGATTTTACCGAACAATAGAAATCATCATATATTGTATATTAGTCCGTATCTGTCTCGTTCGAGTCAGTTATTATGAGAGGTAACAAACGGTTGAAGAGAGATAACTCGTCATGCTTAATCAAGTTTGTATTCGTGTAAATATATTTTAAAGTCCCTGCTTTGCTGTTTTTTCATAAGTTTACATTTAGGTTGAGTTCTGTAACGTTTTTGAATAAATTAATTTACTGTTCAACGTCAAAATTAAGAAACTAGCGTGAAAACTTGATATCTATCCTGATTCAGGGTGTACGGGAGACAACTCTTATAAAATAATATTTTTTATCTCCCTTCCCACAGTACTCTCCAGTGTACACATGTAGGCTGTTTGTTGTTGCTTCCCGACACTTGCTGATGCAACCGAAAGTCTGCTGCAATGCCTTGAGTCCCTTTCATCACTTCATTTTAAAACATGACCTATATTTGGACGGCGTGTACCTTTATAACCATGTCTTGAAGTCTTTGTGTTAATCACTACTGTATATAGATATAAAGGTTGTAAAAATGGACATACAAGAAGTGTTGAACTGTGGGTTT
>JAULCA010399561.1:0-11877 GCA_032360845.1 Crassadoma gigantea
TGATTTATGAGGTCCCCGCCAGTCTCGGATGAGTCGCCAAATATATACTGAGTAGTGTTACATGTTCAAATGAGTACTGCACAACTGGTTCTGGAACCACAGGGACATGAGAATTTGTTACAATTTTATTGAGATCTAAAGCAGGTATTCAGATTAATCTTAACGTTTCAAGTAATTAGATCAACCACCCTTTTCGTACATATCATCACTTGGGTGGCTTTTTCTTTAATACAAATTGATATTGATCCAAAAAACGTGTAAAATCACACCGAGCAGCTTGATTTAGGTACAAACATAGCTGTAACAAATTAGCATGGCCCTTTGGCACAGTCAATCGATGTACAATCGATTCCGTATGTATGATGATCGACATTCAGTATGGACAGAAATTAAGATTAAATAAGACATAAAAAAGTTATCCGTGTGACTCAGGTGGATCCTTTTTATTGATTTGAATACAAAGACCGTAAGTGCTGTTTTTGAATATTTGTAAGTCTATTTTGCTATCTAAGTCCGTGATTTTGGGGGTACAATTGTGTTGCACATTGGACTGATTGCTAACTTACTGTACATGAAAATGAATACAGGTTTGTTAATTTGTAACCACCCTTAAAGTTACTTGTACACTGGACGAAAAATAGAAAAAACAAATTGTTATTCAATATGATTCAAATACAAAAATTGTGAAAAACCGCATAAGAATTGGTCGTCCCAATACCAAGATGTTGACGTACAACTGTCCTTCTTCTGCTAATTAGGATAATAGTAACTCGCCTATCGGCTGTGACGTCACAAGTTCAGCGCCTAGCTGTAGCGGTCACTGTCGAAGGAATATAGGCGATAACGAGAACAGCCATGATCAAACAGCGTCAGATTGCGATATTGTGTGTGTTTTAGTTTTGCGGAATCAGATTATGCTGAAGATACAGGTAACATTATTTGTAGATGGTATTCAAGCTATATGAAATTTGACAGAATTTCCAGACAGTGACTGAGTTTAATTAATATAGGGTAACGTAGACTGGTAGCATTGCATGTCCTGATTCTGAGCACTGATGAGATTTCTTTTGAAATGAGCAAATTTAAGGAAAATTAAACAGGAATAGTGTCAATCAGAGCCGTATATTACATACGTCTCTGTCTCAATGCTGTCAATCAAAGATGTTTCTTAATTTTAGCTGGAAAGTCAGTTTCTTTACACAGAGACGTATATACTTTATATGTCTCTACTCTACAGTTAAATCTTAATTATCCAATTATTCGTGACCAGTTTCTGTGCCGGAATACTTATATTGTAAAGTTATTTTCTGCAGTACTTAACGGTCCAAATGTTTACAAAATAACTTCAACTTTGGTGTCTGCTGTTTTAAATGTCTCTGTTACTTATATAATATAATTCCGTGATTACATTTATCTTAAAAATATAATTGAGTTATGAGGTTCAAACATTTTGGTATCTCCCTATACATCAGAGAAGACGTATATACTTTAATATGGCTTTATATGTCTCTGCTATACATGTAGCATACACAAGTTGTAATGTAACATCTTGGTTATATAATGAAAATCATCTCAATCCACTCCCTTAGTGCTGACAGCAGGAGACCCAATTCACACCTATATACCTGTGTATAGGTTGACATCAAAGGGATGTCAGCAGGTGGGTAAGGGGATACTTTAAGTTAGTATGTAGATTGCAATTTGTGTAGATTATGTATCTTCCAATTACCAATTTAATAATTCACAACAATGTCCCGAGCCTGAGGCAGACCTTTTTTAGGGGGAGGGGGTTAATTTTATAATACATTATAATGACATTACAACCAATGATATTAATTTTGACAAAGTTAAATTAATTTTAAAATTAATTATTTGATTTTTTAATTTATAATATTTTTTTCTTAAATCCCCTGCTATTGAGTTTACCAGGCCAAGCTACCAGTTATCATTTTAAGTAAACATAAAAATCAATATTTTCTCGGAACGATGCTATAAACTATATAATCTTGTAAATAGTAAGTCGTTATCAACTAATTTAACGTATTGGTACCATCAAATTGGGAAAACCATGTGCTATCAATAGTTTTGGCGCCAAAATGATTAGCCATCACTTTAGAGATTACGTTCAAAAATCAAACAACAGGGCCGCACCTAAACCACGGAATTATATTACATGCTATCTATGTCCGTGCCTAAACTAAGGTGTTCAGATTAATTGCTAACTTATTATTTTTCTTACTGCCGTAGCACAAAATATAACAAGTTCTCAGATGTTTAGACACTCAGTTGTAAGTATTTCAAGCATTGGAATTTGATTTGGCAAAAGGTACACTTGTAGGTCTGCAGACGTTTGACATTTTTCTCTGACTAAGGCCTACAGAATGCTATTGTTCGTGCGTTTGCATTTCAATTGTCAGTCATGTCACCTATGAAAATTAAAACGTAGATTGAAGCAGAGTTTGATGAAAGCGTAGATGATATGCAGACATCGTCAATTATAATTTGACGAATTACACGCTAGTATTTGTGGTCTATTGTTCACGTTTCACACCTATAGGTAGTTCGCATCCCCACTGGTAATTCTACCCGCAGGGCAGAGTTCGTTCAGTAAAAGATAGTCTTATGAGGGCGAGTCTAATTGGAAAGGGGGAGAGAGATTATCCATTTGTGAGAACTCCATGGTCAAGTCGTAAGTGTAAATGGTTTTAGTGCGCACACCGAACGGTGTCACGTGATCGACTGGGGGATGTCATGTGCGCCGGGTGACACCCCCTGCATCCGCCATTTGGCGGCGGCGGCGGCAGGCGAGATAACGTGAAAATGTATCAGCTTATTTTACTTTAAGGATTAATTTCAATAAAAATATAAATAAATGAAATGCGAACGTACTATCACAGAGTAACATTATATGTAAACCACAATCAGTACAACTACCTCATCGGACAGATGCAAGTCAGTAAATTGTTTTGTGTTGTCTATAAGCACGGAATTATATAAGAGGGAAAGGCAACTGCCTCTTCGGCATAGGAAATATGTCTAAGGCACTTTTATGTTGCGAGAAAGTGCGAGAATTTACGTGATTTGAGGAAAACACCCCACCGCTTCATTCATCGTGGAGATTGATTGCCGTTGAAAAGTTATAAATTCTGTGGAATCCTATATTTTCAAGAGTTTAAAGTAAACAATTTTGATTTATTTCTGTTTTTATTCTATAATATCTGTTGTGTCGAATAGTAAAATGTCTCAGATTGCTATTTAAGTCCATGATATAAGTGTCATTAAATTTTCTTAAGATCAATTTAATGATAAAAAAAAGTATATTATTAACAGTCACTAGATAAACAAACAATGCAAAAAAAAAGTAAATTTCCATTAAGATCATTGTTAGATAGCATCTAACACAACGTTTGCTTCCTTAAGGAGGAACTCATTTCATCCTTAAAATTGTAAAAAAAAAAAAAAAATCATGAATATGTATGGAGTCTTTAAATAGTATCTACATGTATACATTTAAATGACGACGGAATATATCATATAAGTAGCTAAAAAGCTCATATATCGAACGCACGATCGAAGTTTCCCGGTATATTCCTATATATTGTAACGTCACAGATGTGGAGTCAATTTGTAAGTGTTAACAAAACGTAACTGAATTGAGTCATTTCGGTACATATATATATATAACAACTATTTCGCATACGTACGTTTCCGGCGTAGCCGGTATCGACTTCGATTTTATTGACAACTCGTACACATTTTACACCTTTGACTGGTCATTTGTCTGATGAAGGTGGCAGTGTACATACCGTTCTAGTCACCGAAACGTCACATAGAAAATTGTACTGATTGTGTAAAGAGAAATTCTTTAAATTTAAAACTTAAAGGGAAATCCATACTTACTAAACTGAAGAAAATGTTTCGAAACGTTCAGGCACGGACTTACTTTTTTAGATAGCATATAATATAATTCCGTGGTTCAGGATACACTTTAAAAACACAAATCAGCAATAATAAAAAATGCTAATACTGCAATATTCATTAAAAAGCGGTTAGCTGTTGTGGAGCATATATCTTCACTTTTTTGCTATGGACAAAATTATGTGTTTGCCTAGTCACAACATTGTATTCGGTAGCTATTTTTAAAAGTATTCATTTATAATATTTTACTGACTTGTATTACAGCAATAGGATTGGACACACGTTAATAACAAAAAAAAATACAAATCTCCTTTCCAAAAAACATACGTTTCAGCAATTAAAAAAAAGGCAGAAAAAGGCACATGACTTCTACAATGCATGTTAGCATGATGAATATGGTTCTCAGAAAAGCGATGGAAGGAAATTTGATACAGTTCAACTTTTTTTCAATTAATAAATTTGCTGGGTTTTGTTTGTTTGTTTTCATATTAAAGTTGTTTTACATTTTTTAAAAATAATTACTGGAAAAAAAAAGAAGAAATTTGAGACTTCTGTTTATTTAAAGGTTTTTAGCAAAATTGTGTACAGAATTAAGTGCAAATATTTATTCCATGTAGTCTAATGTAAGGTTTAAAAAAATACTACTTGCGTGGGTCGAAATTTGGGGATGGACTAAGATAGCAATAATTCCGTGATTGGGGTTAACATTCATATGTTTCTGCATTGTTTGGTGATTTTTTGACGAGGTAACCATGGCTTCCATAAGCCCCAAATCTGGGTAAAACAATTTTTGAAAAAAAAATTCTTATAAAAAAATGTATCCATTTTTATCTCAGTCATGCCCTTTATTTTTAGGAACAGGCCATTTCTATGATCATTAGGGTGGCATTTTTATCGAAAATCTATTAACCCCACCCCCACACACCATAGTTTATGTCCAAATATAGCTGTAACAAATTCTCAGGTCCCTGTGTTCTACTGTACTCTAGTAACCGCGGTCTAGAAAGGAAAGGAACGACAACTTTAGGTAGAGATATGGGTTACTGCCCCTCGATTTTCCCATTGTTTGGTGGCGCTGTAGCGGAAGTCAGCAGACGATAACAATATGGCGGACGGTGATTCCAAAGATTCCCTAAACGTAATATTTCCTTTAAAACCAGATGATTTAGACTTTCATGTCATCTTTTTCAGAATGATGAATTGAAACTGTATCTTTTTATTCATTTCAGATCCTTTCGTCTAACGCAGAGAAGCTTCGAAAAGTCTTCTACAACAAATACAATGGTAAATGTACTGTAACTGTTAGACTGTACAATGAAAATACATGCGGCATGTAACATTGTAATGCATTTTCATATTATATGGACCGTTTTATATTGACATGCAATGTCTTTACACCTGTTTAAACAAGTTCGATGTATGCTATTTTAAACTTGAATATCCTTTAATTAAAGCATTGAATATGGTAATGATCATTGTGATTTGTGGCGTTCAAGACATTTCGGTACCCGATTTCACAGGCGTTTACATTTGGTAAGTGTTTATATTATACTTTATCAACATTTTTTCTTTAAATACTTACCAAATGTAGACGCATGTGCCCGGTTTTCAAAATAGGAAGTTTCAATAGTTTCTTTGATTTGATTTTAAAGACTAAAATTGTTGAAGAAACTTTAAATATAAAATCGGCGAAACAGATAACTTAAAAGGCAAATAAATATTGGGTAAAAAAATTAAAAAATAAGTCAATTGTCAAAAATGTTTTTGATGTACCCCAATAAACTTTTGAAAGTAACGAAACCTAAAAGTTATTTCTAATATAACCAATGTTCTGTTAAAAGGTAGTAATAACAGCAATACAAGCATATTACAGGTACTTATTTTTGTATAACTGTTATTATTATTGATTTGACAGAACTTCAGGCTCCTGTGATATAACTTAAAAAAAAAGAGGAAAATGCAATATGCCCAGACTTTTAATTAAACCACAATAGATTGTTAAAAATGTGTTATATACACATATTATCTTATACTGCTATGGGTCACAGCCCACATGTAAATCAGTAAAGCGAGTGTGTGTAAGACATTTGTAACAAACCCCTGTGATTAAACCCTCTAAATGAGATATGCATGTTGTGACACATATCAGTATAGCATATGTGTCTTAAAACATTTGCTGCAAACTTACGTAATCAAACCATGGGACCTCCAATTGTGAGACAAAGGTTCCAATCAACTAACCTGCTTTGACACTGCCTAGTTACCGACCAGACCAATCACACTTAGAAATGAAATCTAGTGTTGAAAGTATGTTGGTCTTTGCCTCACTGTTAGGGCTACATGAGCTCTCCTATATTTCAGTCAGTTTTAGGTATTATATGCTTAATTTTTATAGTTACTTAAGGATTGATGGTCAAGTCTATTAAAGGTTTTGGGAAGAACAAGTTTTATAAGAGATCAAACAATAACAATTTGAAAGTTCAAATGTTCAAGGCAAATGTTTTGGACTTATTCAAACAATTTTTTGAGTGATTTGAGATGATAAGATCACATTCAAACACAATATTAATGAGTCACATGTAATGGGATAAATGACAACCTGGAATCACCTTCATAAAGTGTTCGAAGTTGAAGTATTTTTTTCGTTGTAAGAAATTTTGGGTCTGACTTGTCATGATCACTTGTATGACTAACATATGTTCTACAGTACCTCGCTTGTATTAAAATAAAAATGTTATTCACTTATTTGTTACATATTGAAACTATTTTCAATTAAAATGAGATATTCAAACTTACACGCCATATGTCATTTAAAATTAATGGATTAAATATTTATTTTTAAGCGAGTAAATTTAAAACGTAAGGACTTGGAAGATTCTGACCCCATGTAGCTGGGTGTCAGATGGTATATTTCTGCAATGATGGACCCAACTTTTAAAATGGCCATCTGCTGACAGTGATTGTATGTATACATGCACAGGGAAGGCTTTAAGACAAAGAAAAGTTTTCTTCTTCAACTTTAGAAGGCCTTAATCATGGATTTTTCACATCTTCAGTATAGGTTTTTCACCCATAAACTCACTTTGGCCTTTTAATTTCTTATCTCAGTGTTTCTATTCCTCAATATTCAACTCAAAGGTGTAACTTTATTTAATAATAATAATGAAAAAAAAACCACAATGTTAACACTGCATTCTTTGTTTTTGTATTGTAGTAGAAGATTTTGTTGAGAAGCAACTTTATGATCAAAGAGATGCTGACACTGTAGCTTCAAATGACTTATATGTGAGCCAGTTCATCAGAACCAATGAAACCCTAGAAGATGCAGCAAACAGACTTCACGAGACATTGAAATGGAGAAAAGAAACAGTAGTAAATGGTGAGACACAAAACTCCCCTCCCCCAAAATATAACAAAACAAACAAAATTCAGTGTCAAATCATTATCAATACCAACCTGTGTATGTCTTTGAAATTATAGCATAATTGGTATATTTGTAGTCCATATTTTCTTAGATATAGATTCAAGATATTTAAACATCATTATACCACAAAAAAGATTCTACAACAATTATGAAACTAAGTTTGCAAAACTTATATTAACTGCTTTTGATGTCCTGGATGGAAATGTGCAGGAGGTTTTGATATGGGAAAAAAATGGGAGAGAACCCACAGACATGATCCATCTTGGTGAAAGGCAAGGAAACTATCTACATGTAAGCCACAAAACCACCAAGGCAATGACATATTTTTCCACTTTTCATAATTTTACACCAGTTTGGATCAAAGTTTATAAGCCAGGTGTCTGGCCATTTGTATGCATTACTTTTACAGCAGGTTGCCTTTCAATGAAGTGAGCATATACATTGTATAGTGGTTCATGTATTCTTTTAATTGTTTGTCCATCCATTCATTTGTTCTTAGTCTGTAACAGGTTCCAGATTCAAACTTTTCAACTAAATTTTATGAACCTTCACACATTTATTTCTGACATCAATCTCTTTGGGATAAACGAGGGTCAAGGTCATATATGTTCAAGATGAAAGTCATAGCTACAAAATGCTCATACATTTGTTTTAATGGAAGGTTTTTAGCTACATACATAGTACTGCTTGTTAGCATATACTAGGGCTGTCACAATATATGGGAAAACAAGTATATCACAATACACAGGTACAGTATATCATATTTTACCACAATACAGAGATGAAGTATTGCAGTATCACAATATTTTTTAAAAGCTGATTTTCATTTATCTCATTCTGCTTGGCTTTTTAACTATTCAAATTCCTACAAATTCCAACAGATATATACCAATAATCACAAAACATGCTTGTGATAATGGAAAGAATAAGTTAAAATCTTGTAATTGATGGTCGGTCTGAAAAAAATCTTAAATCTATGTGATGGATATGATAACATTCTGACAACAACTTATTATAAAATCGACCACAACTTTACTATGACAATATTAAAAGAATCCATCCCTGATGTGAGGTATGGATAAGGTCATTCAAACTCAAGGGGTAAGATAATGAGCAGGAGACCCGAGGCTAGGATTTGAAACCTTATTCTTACCTCACATCAGAGATAGATTCTATTTTTTGCTTTTTGCCTTAAACCTGTAAAACGGCTGCTCTTTAAGTGAAGTTGCGAACTGGTCGCGTATTTATCATTTGAAGTGTTAATGACGTCATGACCATGACGGACCCCAAAACGTCATAAAATGACGTCATAAACAATAACGTAACCCCGGAAATGCGGATATCTTGGTCTAGTATGCAAGAAATAGGGATAGGTATTGCAATACATGTATACATTTTCTATATTGCAATATATCATGATACACACTTGGCGTATTGTGACGCATGCACTTTCAACTTTTATCACTATTGCTTAATATTTAGTAATTATGTGCTTTACCATACTATCCATCTGATTCATATCCCATCATGATTATTTTGGGTGTATTATGTATAATTGTTTAGCAAATAAGAAAATAAGACAGCTTTGTTATTATCAGAACAGTTGTCAATTATTGAATTAAATCTTTTTACACAGTTTTAGTGTGATAAATTCTGAAAACAAGAAACTCTACCTGTTACAGTGGTGTAAGAAGAAAAGAAAAGTAGCTAAAATCTTTCTTAGCAGTTTCCACTATTTTTACTGTGATATATACTGATATATGTTTTAGATTTATGCGAGACGTCGTTTGAAAGATGGAGGTATGATGTAGGAGCAGCATTTTACCACAACCATGACAAGGACGGCAGGAAACTTTGTAAGTTCTTTAACCCTTTCACCACTGTAGGCAGGAATGGACTAATCCAGATCAAAGCATGATAGAGTCTACTAAAGTTACATAGGGATGAAAGGGTTATTAAGCAGTGTGGCTGTAAAATAAGTTGATTTCTTTATAACTAAAACAGTATATTGGTAACATGATTAAAATCAAATTGTCCAGTTTCTTATCTTTAGTTTCAATTATATGCCAATATTAGCAGTGCTATTATAAACACTGAAGCCTTATTATACATGCATTGCAATGATTTGTTCAGAGACATTTTGCAGTTATAAAAAAGGTTTAGCTAGGCATCAAAATAGATGTATAAAGGAGTTAATTGTAAAATTGAGAAGAGAAAAATGAAAAGAGGGAAATGATATTTAGGGTTGACAGAAATCAAGCAGTTTATTTTGTCCATGTCGTTTTTGTTAAGTTCCAATCAATCTATCATGTTTTTCTTTTCTTCCAAGTCTGTAAAATTGATGCAATGTATATAAACCAAATATACTTTCATCAACACCACAGCTATACTCTCAATACAAAGGCTACTTATAGTGAACTTTAGGTGAAATGTTGAACAGAATTATATGCATTTTATTATGATTATTTAGTATCTACCTGGTCATGGTTGTTTCTCAACAAACGTGGAAGACATGCTTGGTATATTATAATCAATGATTTTTTTTTCTTTCCAGTTTTTGTCAGAGTAAAACTACATAAAAAAGATGCAGCAGATCTGCCAATGGTGAAGAAGTTTTTAGCTCATCAATTAGAGATTATTTATAAGGAAGAGCCAACAAAAGAAATTGTGGTTGTGTTTGATATGTCACAGGCAGGCGTGTCAAACTTGGTAAGTTACTTGTTTCTAGAGTTTCTAATCATAGTAAGGGCTGACTTTGAGGAAAAATTATGTGTCGCCAATTGGTTTTGCTATGAAAAATGTGTCTTGCCAAACTGAGAATTCATGTCACCAGTTTTTTTAATAAGTTCACCTGAGCTTGAGCTCAAATGACATATTGCTACATTTTGTATCCGTCTTCATCCGTAGTCCGTTAACATTTTACATTATCAACTTGGGCTAAAATACTGTCAAAGGGATTTCATTGATACTTCATGGGAATGTTACTGACAACTCCCTGACCATGTGTTGTTATTTTTCGGGTCGATCAGAAATCCAGTATGGCCGCCATGGCCGCCATTTTGAAAAACCACTTTCAACTTTTTATTTTTTATATTTCAAGCATTTTCAAAGATATGTTACAAAGTATATGAACACACACACACACATCACTCAATCACGTAGCACACTATCATCATCGTCATCATCATTCCTCATCATAACACTATTCAATCATCATCATCATCATCATCATCATCATCATCATCATCATCATCACTATTAAATAATCATCATCATCCTCTTCACACTATTATAACATCATCTCGCTATTCATCACCATTATAATCAACTCAGCAAATCATAATCTTGCATATGCTTAGCAGCATCATTTTCATCATCATAATTATCATTATGATGTGCACTCTCACATACACTCACAAGCACTCACAGACATAAAGAGAGAAAGAAAGAGATTGAGAAAATAAAAAGAAAGGGAGAACAGAGAACATAAAGAGAAGGGAGAATAAAGGTAGAATAAGTTGGGGTGAGATGGTGGAACAAGAGGTGGATATACAGTGTATACTACGGTATGTTATATTATAAATTGGTAATACTCGGCTTTGTGAAGGGCTATCACAGATTCCGTATTCCATACCCACGAAAAGAAGCAGAAAAATAGCGTAGGTCTTCATAATACTAATAGAATAATAATAGTAATCATAGAAATGATAATGATAAAAAAAAAAAAAAAAAAAAAATAATATCAAATAATGTATTACAACTTAATATGTTTGTCCCATTTTTCCCAGTCATTTTCAAATTTATGTTTAGCTTTTTCATTCTTACCATTAGCAATGTATTTTTTGATCAGATAGTTGTCTTTTATTATGTTTACAAGAGCGTTTATATTTAATGAGTTATGTAAACATCTCATTCTGTAAATATACTGCTTTATAATAAAGATGATTTCATTATTTACTCGATTACTGGGAAGAAAATTCTGATGAAGAAGGCCAAAAAAGAAAGATTTTTTGCTAACTGAAAATGGGATTAAAAGAGCTTCAAACTTTCAACTTAAAGTCAAGTTCTACTGGGCCGATTCAGCTGAAACCTAGTATGAATGATAAACTCATGGCCCTTACAAAGTGTTGTTAGCTTACCTGCCCGAAGGGCAAGTGAGCTTATGTCATGGCGCGGGGTCCGTCGTCCGTCCGTCCTCGTCCGTCAACTTTTCCTTTAATAGACTTCTTCTGAAGAACAAACAGGCATAGAGCCATGATATTTAACTGAAAGCTTCGTTGGTAGGAGCCTGACAAAGTTTGAGAACAAACATGACCTTGACCTACTTTCAAGGTCACAGGGGTCTAATTTGTTAAAACCTTTAAATGACTTCTTTTGATTAACCAAAAGGCCCAGAAATGTGATATTTCGTTTATAGGTTCCTAGAATAAAGCTTGACAAAGTTTGTGAAAAGAAATAACCTTGACCCATATTCAAGGTCACAGGGGTCAAATTTGTTAAAACCTTTAAACAACTTCTTCTGATTAACCAAAAGG
>JAULCA010399894.1:4829-34139 GCA_032360845.1 Crassadoma gigantea
ATATAGAATCATGAGGATAAAGCTATAAAACTACGTATTAACAAATTCAAAAACTCCAACTGATAAAATACAATTATATACAGTCATAATACAAACAAGTTTATTTGTTTCGCATGGCTTTAAGCTTCTCGCAATCCTTAATATGGTGACCCATACCCTCACACAAATGATAAGGTCCCGTTTTTCGAGGACCCCCTGCTGTCCCGACCATTCCCCTGCCATAAGGTCGATTCCGTCTGTAAACATAGTTACCATACCCAAAGCTTTTGCCATATAGCTGGGTTGCTTGACCATGCAATGGATATGGGTTGTAGGGTTGGCTAACAAAACCGCCTGTAGCTTACCCGGGTGCACCAGCTGGGGGATACAGATTTATCAAAGGGGATTGGGTATCTGTACCAGCAGTACTTGAAGGGGTGCTGACAGGACTCTTTACAACCTCTCTTTTCTCTTTCATATATTTTGATAATGCTTTTGAAATCACATCTGACGCCCCTCTCCCTAGTACAGTAAGAACTAAACCTGCAATGTTTATTTTCTTTTGATATCTCAAGGTTTGTCTCAATAGTTCCTCAAATGTGTCCGCCTCCTCGCCGTGTTCTTTGCTTGCCTTTTTTGATAGTTCATCCAGTGTGAGGAGGATCAATGACTCATTTGGCTCATTCTGCATGGCCAAACATTTTATTCTATCTCGAAGTATCTTTACCTCTGTCCCCACTGCCTGTACATTAACACCGGCATCAGTTGACCCACGAGTTTTCTTTTTAGGAGGTGGGGGACATTCTGTACATCTTCTTCAACTTGTTCCTGCTCTCACTGTTCCTGCAATCATATTTACAAAAGAAAAATATCATTCAAGATCACCTACTCAACAGGCCATTTTAACTATCTACAGACAGTGATAATTATGTGTGTCTATCAATATCTGTATCATATAACACAAGCTATTCATTGGTTTCAACAAAACATTGCATACTTTACCCAACAATCTACACGTTATAATGTATTTGTTTTCCTTCAAAAGTACTCTGTGTTACTATTGTTTCGCAAATAAAGATTTTTATTTATTTATTCTTTTTTTTAGGTTTGAAGGGATCAGAGAAACAGCCCACATTAATTATTAATAAACTGTTTCACTAGCGACTTATATATATTATATACAGTACTGTGCTGCAGTCGCACTTAAAAATACTGAACATTCACATGTTTTGAATTTTATAAAATTTTGTTTTCGTAACCAGCATTGAAAATAGATATATAATTCACTGCCAAATGCAGGAAACGTTATCATTGTGTGACTCAATATGGGTATGTTGATCATTGATTAAAATGTTTAGTTCCATGCGCTATGATCATGAGCCAATGATCATTCCGGGTGTATTCTGATCGACAAATACCACAACTTAAAATACTAACCGAAGCAAACACATTAGTAAATAATGCCCTTGGTTCTTACTTGTTGTTTATATGTAGTGTCACGGAGTGTTATACACCGTGTCCAACATCGTACACACCGTATTCAGGGGGCATCTGACAAATAAAACATACAATATTATTACGGCAAACTGGACCCGCAATCTAAAAGAATACTCTATATTCGTGTAGAAATAATCATGATCTCATTCAAAAAGCACACCAAAATTCAGAATGTTACATACCCGGCCCTTGGCACTTCATCACGCTAGGCAACCGCCATTTTCCCGCCTCCTGCTCTAGAGACCAACTGTCTCGTAAAATTCACCCATCTGGTGTTTTTGCGCACCTTGCGTATCCAAAAAACCAAAGGCCACCAAGGCCCTCATAACCAGCAAAGTTTTGGATAATAGACAAAGAAATCAACAATATAATTACCAGAAACTGCTGACGTCACTGAGGATAATCGCTCGCATCCAATGAAATCGCGTCTTACATATAGCGCTGTTGACGACGGAAAATAGTAATGGCGACGCCAAGTACGGAATCACGTTGTCGTTTTTGTCAGTGCTTTGCCCCCCAGAAATAGGCGCACGAACTTTTGGGAAACTTCTGGAGTGTTACACCAGTTGTAGGAAATCCTTGACTACGTGCCACATGTAAATGATGACCTGGGAAAATATGTGTGCTGCGTTTCGATTGTTTCCATATTGCTATGCATTAATACTCCGCCTCAACATAATCGTGCTTATGTCTATACGCAGATGGAGTGTGTATGTAACGGACACACCGATTGGATTAAAGGGTTTTTTTCAGGAAAAGAGCGATAACACGGTTTATCTGCTTGGTGGCAGTGGAAATCATGAAAACACGGCGAACACTGGGCTAGCGAAGATTTCCCGTCCCAAACCCCGAATAATTGACATGAATTTCTAATGGTTGTTTCAGCGATAGCTAAAAAATGCAAGTTAGTAGATTTGTTTATGTTATTATCTAATATCTATTATCCTTTGAAGAGTAAATGTCGTGCCCAAAACCATGGATAGTGACTTGAATATTACTGACGAATTCAAAGAAATGGCTTATATGTATCAATATGTGCGAAAGAGTTTAGGTTGTGCCCCCTAATCCCAAATAATTGGAAAATGTTTGGTTTATTTTGTGACTTTCTCAGAAATAGAAGCGTAAGAAACGCACAAATAAAAGCACTCCAGGTTCATTTTTTTCTTTTTAATTTCGAAGATATTTTATAAAGGAAGTAAAAAGATATTGCTTTTGAATTATACATTAGTGATAATCTACAAATTCTTCACTGCATACCAAATCTCGACAGGCTGTCAAACATTTGAAGTAATTTCATATGTCAATGCAGCGTCACAGTTTCGCAATTCTCCTTCGTTGGATATCGCCGTCTTCCAGTAAGATTGTAGTAGGCTATTTCCGTGAAGGATCGCTCAACCTGTGACATCTGAAGATACTGCAACCGATGAGCGCTATCGCTAGGTCCCCAGTCATCAGTCGGCTGCGTTAGAATGTTCCATCTCTGTTTTTAAATATAGATATATATATAATAAATATACTACTTTCAACTCACAAGTTTTGGTTTGGTTTGGTTTGTTTGTGATTTACGTCCTATTTACAGCTACGGTGATTTAAGGACGTGCCAGGTTTTGGTGGGGGAGGAAAGCCGGAGAAAAAAACCGACCTAAGGCAAGTTCGTGGCGACTGCTCCACGTAGGCCTCAGACCAACTAGCCATTGGTAGAGGGCCAGTGTAAGCAGAATGTCAGACGCCTTAACCACCTGGCCACCGCGGCCCCAAACTCACCAGGACTAAATTGAAAAACTATATATGACGTTTATTTAGTACCTGTACAAATGAATAATTTTATGTCAGGACGTAATGTTTATCATTTTTGTCACAATAACCAATACGATTGTACATTGGTGACATGTATAGACGAGGAAAGTTAAGTAACAATTTGGTATAGGACTGGCGTGTCGGGCAGTTCTGAAATTTGACACGGATATCACGCTTAGTGGCAAGCCTTATACTGACAATCGTTGATAAGAGGTCCAAACTTAGCGGGCGGTCATTGGTTGTCCAATCATAAGCCTTATTTCGAGTCTCTAAACCAGTCACTGTGGAAATTGACCCTGCTTTGTCATCAGAGGCGTTGATGGAAAATTCTAAGGTCTAATACTGACCATCGTTGATAAAAGGTATAAACTAAGAGAGCGATCAATGGTTTTCCAATCGTAAGCCTTATTTCCAGCCTCTGAACCAATCACTCAAGACGTTGACCCTCCTTTGTCATCAGAGGCGTCAATACTCAGCAGTGTTGGTGGTGTAGAACATCAATAATAGACTTATGAAAGTAATAGTATACTTTCCCTCCCTAATTTTCCCATCCACATTTTACTCTACTGGGTTACATGTCATACTTAACTAAATCTTTCAATTTCACATAATATTGATGTTCATGTCTTTATATTTTCCATTGTATTCATCACACCTATGGTGTATGATAAACAAATATTTGTCTGTATTCCATGTTTGTTACACATGTATGTATTGCGAGATGGTCGATTTTCCCGAGGTCTTTGCTGATGTAGCCATGTGTTAAGAGTACATTTTAAATTATTACGATATTTGTTCAAGATTGATATTGATTGATACGTCCTTAATAAATGGCATTAAAATCAGAATAAAGTCACCATTATTTATTTAGAATCCTACCTATGATCTAACATCAAACTAGCTGTGGTAAATGTGCTTTGGAGGACATAAAAAAGAATTGCAGAGACAACACACAAAACGAAAGGAATCAGAGTAAAATCATAACATAATCAGAAACAAATGTTGCTTTCTAAACCAACAGAGAAATCCTGTTAAACGCAGTAAACAATAAATCCGCTTTATAATTTGAAATTAATATGTTTAAGGCCTGACATGAACTTAAATTAAAGAAACATTTTGCTGAAAGAAACAAATTTCAATCAGGATCTTAAATGAAAGGGAGGTAACTGTATTTAATTTAAACTTTAGAGGAATGTTCTATTATTTGGGTTGCATAATAACATGAATATTTAATTACTTTATTACATTTAAAATGTTAGATATGAGATATAAAAGTAACAGCGTTTTATTTAAATGTTCTGAAGGTACAAACTAATTAATGCATTATATGTAAAAAAGTTTACTAACACATTGGAAAGTTTGAACGTACATCCTTTCCGTGATATTGTTTAGGGCAACTACAGAAACCTAAAGAGTTGAAGTCGACGGAGATCTAAATAAATACGAACACATTATTATGTTAAATGGAGCAGATATCCCCTATAGGATTGGTTAATTCCGTCCGAGTTCGTTGAAAACTTTACCTAGACCAAAGTTGACCGTTACATCCATTGCAGCACCGTCAACAGATTGACCTGGCATGAAACTTACATAAACAAACGAATATGTTTCAATACCTGCTTCAGTGTTCCCGGTATTTTGGCGAATTGCCAGACGATGTGTAGAGGTATTGGAATGACAACAAGACCCGCGATCACCCAGCCAATGACGCGTGTGTACTCCGGGTAGTCGTAACACCCGTACTTTGGTGGCTGGTACTTAACAAAGGAAGCCAGGAGCAGCAGCTGAAACCCATATGACAAGCAATGAGTTAAGTGTTTTTGAGTGGTTTTTATTGTGTCTGTATCGCTAATTGTGATTTTCGTGAGTATGATGACATGTTAAAACCGTGTTATTTATGCTGTTCTGACACGTTATCTACAATGTGTATGAGATGGAGCTGAAAAGCTCTGACTACTAGGATATTGTATCGACTAGAGTAACTTTTTCATGAGAAATGTGTTTTTCAGTGAAAAGTCATTTAGCGGACGTCAATCATGTCACAACGTTTGGACACTTTACCAATAGTGAGCCTTATCATATTAAATTCAAAAATGATTCATTTTGTATTTATTTGTTTTACCATGAACAAATACATAGTAATATCGAACATTTGATATTGCACCCTATCTAGCTACCAGAAATTTCTCTTTAGCGCTTTACAGTACATAGATATACAATGAATACAATTATCATTCATCAATCCATATAATTTTGAGGGATACGCAAGGGCTGCCTTATCAGGGACGAACTACTAGCCATATGCCACCAAGTAGGTCAACTCAAACCGATTTAGTTATCATTTAGTCTTTAACTAAATCGGTTTGAGTTGACCAGGCAGAAAAAAATGACTACGAGATTTCTAAATCACTACTAACCATGATCAACACAGGTGATATAAAAGCTGCTGCAAGGCGGAACACGTGTGGCATTTTTCGTCCAATCATGTCTTTTAAACCATAGTCTACACGATCACCTCCTAAAATAAACCCATAAAGTGTTATCAAAGTACACAGAGCAAAACCAGAACAATTGAGTTAAAATGGAATAAGATATCAGCTATTATTGAGTGTAGATATAGTTCCGAAATAATGCAGTTTTAATAACAAAGTTCTTTTTAATGGCATTGTTGTGACTTTTTCCTGAAATGTTCGCCTCGTATTCCATAGCAAATTCACAGCCAGTGTATGTTTGGTAAAAATGGTACGTTTGCTTTAATTGTATTTTTTATGGGGAAAAATGAAATTTCTAACTCCTTTTTCTTTTTCTGTCAAGGCTATGAAATTGCTAAAAAGTGCGTTTTGGTCTGAACTTGCTTGCCAGCTTTTATTCCTTAAATGTCATGCTACGCCGTTTCCTTTGGCTATTTTATTGAATTTAGGAGAGATAACCACAATGCAATTAACGATATTAACTAAAACCCCAATGACGATGACTAAATAGGGGGATATATATGTTAGTCTTTGCCTCACAAATTGAAAACGTATTTGATATGTTATGTGTATTTAATGTCAAACGAAAGTTTTATAGTATAACGTTATGCATTGTTGAATAGCCATACACTGACACAACATATTTCAGAACATATTTAATCAGGATTTTCTCGAACTTATTTTGAATCTAACTATATCCCATTTCACCATAATGAATAATGTTTGATCAAGTTTAAAAATAGTATTCCACTATTTAATTTTCCGCAATTTTCGTGATTACGTTTCAGTTGAGTCGTTTTTCAATTAGTTTAACCCGGAAGACGAAAACAATAATATTTTCGTAAATTGATACTAATAATGAAATATCATCAAAGATAATATGTGACAGAAAATGTTCAAAATAAGGACAAGTACAAATGTACGTTCTTTAATTGAATAGAAAAAAAAACTTACATTTAAAAATAAAGGTATAATTAAAAAAAAAAATAGTCACAAATGTAACAAACCAACCGTAAACCCACATAACGGCGATGACCTCTAGTAGGGCTATCACTACCAAGGACCATGTGGGTAAGTACCAGTCCACCAACAGGAACATGTACGGCCCCGCCTAAAAACAAGTTATGCATAATTCAAAGAGTGCATCAGACATTGAAATTGTATCTCCATGCCTTTAATAGATTAATAATACACACGTTCAGTTTTCCTTATTTTAATAAATGTACTTTTTTCAAAGTTTTCATGAATGAGAAAGAAAAAAAAAATTAGATACATTCAAATTTGAAATGAGAAACCAATTCTGAATACATGATATATTGGCCGACGTTATTTTCATTTTAAACGACCTCAAATTATTAATGAAAATAACGTCGGCCAATATATCATTATCATGTGAAAGGGACTATTTATTCAGACTAGATTTCTCAATTCAAACTTGAATGCGTCCACATGTAAAAGGCAGTCTCAAAAGATGTTGTCAGATTGAGAAAACCATTCATTGTTTTAATGTATCGTTTTAAATGAAATTAACATTTACATACAATACTCATAATACTTAACAAATATTGAAGGATCGTTGCATATACTGCAAGGTAATACTTTGACTTCTGGCAATGAAGACTACTTTCAATCATTAGAGTGTAGATCAAAACGTAACCGGTAGATAACCTCCGATACGTTCCGTATTCATAAACATTTTGTCTTAGTCGAGAAAAAACTGTTAGTTATAACAGTCCCGGAGGTACTCCACGTGGTTAGTATGTTTCGTCTGCGTAAATATAAGTAATGGTCATGACATTGAAGTCGTCACTTGTAGCACAGAAATTATAAGCAAGTGACCATTAGCAAAAATTAATATAGATATAAAAAGAATTATACACTCATTGAAATACAATGCGAACTTTTGATTTTACCTGTGTGCAAAAAGGAAGATTGAATAGAAGGGTGATGATGCTGACCAGAATCACAAGAATTAGGTGTCTGTGTCGACCTAAGTAAGCACTGGGTCCTTCCAGGAACGAAACTATCGTCTCGGTGCAAACGACCTACAAACATTGATGCTACAGACGCACAAGTATATATTCAGATATTAAGATCTTGACCATTAAAATAATCTTACTTCATAAAATGTATATCTTTTTAGTAATTATTGTATTACCGTTGATCAATATCAAAGCCGATAGTCAAAACGCACCTTTATGTTTCATATTAAATTTATGTGTTATTTAGCATATATGCAGGATATAGTAAAACCACCAGTTACATGTTATAGATTAATCGTGTTAATCTTACCTGCGCGTCAAATCCCACAACAGTTACAGCAAAGAAAAACACCACTGTCCAGATATACGACCCGGGCAGGTAGGTCAATGCCCGACTGTAGCCGACCAGGCCAATGGACATTCCTGCAGCACAAACGTAATACAAGTGCAACTCAATGATATTTACGATTACAGCATGCTTTACCTTGATATCTTAAATGGTAAAACCGGCGTAACTTGAAGGAGTACTTTGACCTTATCAGGTTTTCACACCCAGACCGTTATACACTAATTCTTTCAAATAATGTTTACTATTAAGAACTTTCAATATTTTTACTCTATGCCTTTCTCCATTTAATTACAGAACATCAATGTGTTTCTTGAACATTTCTTGCTACTGCGTATCCACATATATCGAGCAGATAAAATGAAACTGTATACACCATTCAAGTTTTGTATTATTACAAAAAAAAAGGCTTAATTACATATAGTGATCAATTATTGTCATATAAATAAACCATATACCTGATTTAACAACTTTCTCGACCGGGACACCGATCTCTTTCGCCATGACACCCAGGACAGCAAACAGAACGACACTACTGAATACGGCTATAAAAACATCTCCAATGATGCCGATCAGTACATTTCTGCAACGATAGTGATTATGCCACCAATGATGATCAATACGTTATAGCAAAAACAGTAATCAATGGTTCATGACAAAGATAAGTATATATATATATATATATATTAACATTTTTATCGATTTCCTGGTCATTCTTAATCATGTATCGCAATGATATTTATTTACTATTGCATATAACAATAACTAAGTTAATTTTGACATTCTTATTGTACACATTGGATACTGATGATACCTGAAGGATAGTGGTACATGTATATCTTATCAAACCATTTGCATATTATACAGAATATGAAAAATCAATTTAACAACTTTGGTTTTTCTCGTACTGGGACATGCTCAAACTTTTAGACCAAAAGCGAAGCTTTCGGAAACGATAGTCAGAAAACGGAGATTAGAGAGATCTTAAATGTTGCTATGGCAGCAGCATATTTGTTTGTTTGTATGGTTTTTATTTTGTTTTCTTTGTTTTGTTTCTGTTGTTGTTGTTTTCGATTTCTTGTCCCTCTGCGAAGGGCACTAAAGCAAACTTCCCCATTATGCAGGAGGTTCCAACATAAGTAACAATATTAAGTGGTTAACAACAGAACGTTCAATTTTATTACCCGACTTGCAGTGGTGCTTTATAAGGGTAGAGTATATTGATCTGTTAAAATGTTACAGTTACACTGTACATACACTAACTCCTACGTTATAACCGATAACATACAAATACATGTACAAATACTGATTCTTACCTGAGGCAGTTAGTGTGGAACTTCAAATGGCTGCCCATCATCAGTATACCGCCCCAGCCTGGACCGAGACTGTAGAATGCCATAAACGACGCCTCTATCCATACCTTAAACATTCAATTAAACCTCAACTGCCAAAAACGACTTAAAGTGTACCATGAAATGTTATTGTTCCCAATAACAGTGTATGGCTTTTATGAAAGTTGTTCTACATTATTTTCTGATATGTAATTGGAATAGCTTTTCTATGGTAGCAGTGTACAGCAGAAATGGCCGGTTCTTAAAAATAAAGGGCATGTCTCACGTAAACATGAATAGTGGATTTATCTTACACAATGCACCTACAAATAGATATATATTTATAAACTACATTTTCGATACATATATTTTAGAAGAATTTTATTTTCAAAACCTGTTTTTGCCAGATTTGGGACTTGTGAAAACTATGATTACGACATCAAAAAACACCAAAATATGCAAAAGAAACATGATTTTTACCCCAAAATTTGACCCCCGGAAGCAGAACATTTTTTCTTAAAACCTGTTTGAAATTAAATATCGCCTACTCAGTTACAGAAATACTCACGTTTTAGCATAGGTCATTCCGGTAGATTTTTCACAATATTTACACATGTGCTGAGTGCAAAAATAGACTACATGAAAAGCTAGCTTTTCTATGTGTAGACACAGATTCGTAAATGCCCAAAACTGTAGTATCCAACCAAACTCGAGTTTTTGTTGTTGAAAAATCATGAAGTCCACATAGTGCACTTCATCATGTATATGCCAATTTTAATACTTAACTTTTTTTTTTTAATTTTGATACATGTAGTATTACAAGGGTTATTTATTGTACAATAATATTACCCATGGCCACACGGCTAAAACATGCTAATTTGCCGCATATAGTCGCGATCTGGGGACCAAGGAAACGGGCCGATACATTTTGATTAAACTTTCCACTCTTGGAAAACTCCGTGGGAGCTAGGTCCTGACATACCCGTTATTCTGGGAAAAATCTAGTTGTGGAGAAATTTGGGGTCAAACAAGCCAAAATCGGGATTTTGATCGCTAGTTTCTGTATAATTCACCCTAGAGATTTAACGCTTGAAGCTGACGAACTAAGACTCCAAATATAAGTAGTCCTAGTTATTTTGAACAAAACGGTAGTTTTAGTTTTTCGATATCTTAAACAGAACGGCCCCAACAGTGCTTTAACATTGAGGATGTATTTCAAGGGGTTTCGTAGAATGTTCTAAAAGGTCCGATTTCCCCGTAGTCAAGGGCCAATTCCGGTACCCCCTCTAGACTACAATTGAGAAAAGGGCTTGTTGCGCATGCGTTTAATACGAAGAGATGGTCCAGCCGCTTTTCCGGTTCAACTTGTAGTGGTGATTTGGGTTGAATCTTTTAGCTAGTGCCAGCAATTTTTACCATTCTACGATATCAAGGGCGATGTTCTAGGTTATGACTATTTTGCTATGACCAATGTTTGCTGCTGATCACAATCATGCATGTGAGATACGACCAGGCGTTTAAAATCTCTAGCAAAGTCCCGTAGGCCTACGTGTATCAATGTTTGTTGACGTTGCAGACGCGGAACAGTTCTCGTTTCTTCAATATTTACTTTGATTAAATTGTTTGTTTTGTTTCTTCATTTATTAAAGTTAAGATTTCGGTGTGTTAATCCTGTCGATGTGTTTGCGATTACATCTTATCTGTGATACTTTGTTTACGTCTAAAAATAGCAACGGTAATCCCCAGCTTGAGGAGACGTCACTACAGACGCGAATAGCATTATATACATCGGTGATTACGAAATGATAATGAGCATCCCAAAAGATATATGAGCATTACAAAGGATATAGGGTCAATTACAACGATGGCTGTAAATGAATCATTATAAGAAATTATCGCAATATTTTTTTGGAAGAGAAAAACTCAAATCAAATGTGCTTTTACTGCATTTTTTTTACAAACACATCAAATGAATTTTAATTAACGTCAGTACAGGCAAATTTGTCACATATAAAAGGGTTTCGGTTAATATTTTGCCAAAAAATGCATGTATTAAAATGCCGACGAGCACCAGTACAGAAGAGGATTTGACTGAAATGTTTATAAATAAACATTGTTGGAAATACGCCTGAATGACGTCACGCAGCATCATTTGTGACGTCATCAGGCCTTCCGTGCTTTTGCTCAAAGGTGCAGGCAGTTTCGTCACCTTCAAACATTTCACTAATTTGCAAGTAATGTAAGTGTTTTAATGTAATATTTCATACGATTATGTTACACAAGTCGTCCTGATACGAACAGCTTTAAATATATGTGTGTAACAATGATTAACGATGAAATTGGTGACCTTTCTTAGTTGTGACAGTTTATTTTCAGTAACTTAAGGAAACAGATAAATGTTCTTTGAGAAGGATGACTGGGATTAGCTTAGATAAGTTTGATTTTCTTGCATGGCAATAAAAACTCAGTCCTGAACAAATCGATACCCAAAATTGTATTATTTTTCATCTGGTCCGGATTAGAAGTCCAGGGCTTTCAACAGTCGGCTTTCCTCCTAAAATTTTGGATAAATTATCACATGTTTTGCATGTTAGTCAGAAACATCTGACAAATTAAAACGATTTTTAGGCTTTAAAACTTATTAAACAAAGACTACCCGCCCAGGTGTTTAAAATGTGCTTACTTTTTCATGTAAAACTCAGTCTAAGTAAAGTTCTGTCGGTCTCATGCGATTGTACACAGTACTTTCAGGTCGGCAACAAATAAGTAATGTTATTTCAGAAATAAATTTGGGAAATTTCTAGATGGTGTTTTAATTAAAGTGCTATAAGATGGCTGAATGATGTTAGACGTTAACAATTTTTTTAAAAAAGATATTGTCTGACTGCTTCCTAAAATAAGAGAGAATTAGAAAAATGGAAAATGAATTATGAAATCTTTCCGATCGTCATTTCCATAAACACGCATAGGATTGTTAGTAAACACTTTTAGAAAAATAATTTACTTGCATTAGCAGCTCGGTCGACCATAAAACTGCAATTAGTGTCGGGGTATGGGCATTTTTAATTTGTATGTAATGAATAAATTTACACTAAATAACCAACAGGCTTCATATCAATGAGTGTAGTTGACAAGATATCCGTTGCACAGACCAAATTTTCAAGATTCGTCGTGTTACAAGATATTTCATAACTGTTTTAATAAATAATATAACTTTTCCCTCCTTCTACCTGTTATTGTCAAATTATTTGAAGGCGTTAACTATGTTGAATACTATGGTGACGTTATTTACGTCATATCTTATGTATTATGACGTCATACGGCATTTTCGTCACAGGGTGGCGAATTTGGGTGCATGACGAATTTGCCTGCAATAACGTTAACAGTTAAAGTGTTATTTCCTAAAAATTGTTGTTTTATTATGTATAACCACAGACTTAGATAGACTTAATCTAATTCCATGGTACAACCAAAGAATACCACACACATTGACAAACGTTCCATCCTGTTACCATTAAAACATTTCTTTTTAAACAAAAAGAAAAAAAGGAAATGCAGCAAAGCTACTGGACACCAAACCTTTTATGAAAATGACTTGCTGACAGTCCAACATCCACGAGGGAACGGATCATGCATACATTACTTGAATTTATATTTAATTATATTTATATAAATTGTTAGGACCATTAAGAATATTGCGTTCACGCTTAATATCCTTACATTGTGCACTATTTTCACTCAATAATTATCTCACAGCACGCAAAATGTATAATTTAAACCGCATGTTAAAACGTCATCATCTTAGCGAGAGCGAGAGAGAAGCAGTGGCATAAGATGGTTCACATAAAATATAATATGATACCTTTCGTCAAAATCCAGCAATTTATGCAAATATGTCTTTTAACATATACCTTTTTGACTATTTTGGATAAAATATCAACCTTCTTCTAGGTTTAAAAGTCAATCGTAGCCCGACCCTATAGATTATAGTTATTAATTCTCGAGACTGATACAAAGGCATTATACACAATTATATTATATCAATTGTGTATATATATATAGTTATGTAAAAACAATAATGTATGCAGCAAAGGTAGACAACACACCCACGTATTCAGCCTTTACTTCAATGGTCTACATGTAACTTGTAAACTAATAATCTACACAGAGAATATAATGTACTGTTCACGTTTCAGATTGGACAATACTAAGACTTTAGAGTGATGATTTTACTTCTGAAGAGATAATGTTTTGTTTATCTTCACTTCATGGGGTTCGAACCCCGGACCTTTTGAACTTAAGTGGGATTGATGCTCAACTATTTGAGCTATCTTGGCCCGACGATCAACCGGGCCCCAGTCCAGTTCCGCTACATTCCTCTCTCCTTTAACAGAGTCTTGGACCCTAAAGACACACGAAACCATATATAGACCACCTTCTGTGGGTTTATTTTGTTGGGAGCCAAATGTAACAGGAGAGGAAAAATGCACGGCCAGACGAGGGTTCGAACCTGGGACCTTTTGATCTCCAGACGGCCGCTCAACAAACAAGAATATTTGCCTACATATGTAGGTATTAATTGTTTACTAGAACCCTATGTATAAAACTATTTACTGTTTATCTAATTCTTTAATTCTAGACAAAGCACACCAAAAATGGTGGTAACTGCCCATTACAAAAGATAATCATTTAAGACAAATACAATTTTATCTTTTACAATTAAACCATTATTCAAACATGATACAAAATGAGCATACACCTACTGTTATAAACTCGGAGTACAATAATATACCAAAACTAGTATAAAATAGTACTAAAACTTACCACTAAATACTGCCAGGGCACAGCCTAACAAATTAAAGCTTCTTTAAAATAAAGGACTTACACCTCAGTGTCCTTTTTCGGCTTGATTCAGCTTTACTTTCATTCATTATTGCATAAAACTACACAAAAACATTTAAAAAGTTACATGTATAGGTCAATAGCCTGCTACCTGTGCATGTATAAAGGGAGGTAACTCACCATTTTAACAGGTACTTCACAATTCTGTAATTGGTAAAGTTGATACCAAACAACAAATTATTCACAGGCTATCTCCTCCTAATGCATCCAGACTAGGTTTCAGTCTGTTTCACTTGGTTCAACACCCGGTATCAATGGTTACTAATACATAAAGTTGTATTTATTGGAAGTAGGTAAAATATCTATTTTCATTCAAATTACACAATATGTTTTTTCCCACTTGATTCAGCATACAGATTAAATTAGCAAAGTCAATAATGTCAATGAAATTTATTTCCATCATTACAGCTGAAGAAAATCATTGTCTAGCGAAATAAACATGTATGTTAAATGAACAATTTCTGAGGATCACTCTCAGTTCTAGGCGAAGAAAGTAAGTAACGGACGCTTTGGTGGCAATTGTCTGATGTTTTAGAATATCTGACATTTTGGTGCTGTTCATAGGCTACGGGAAGTGTGTCTGTTGCTAGTTTGTTGTTGTGATGGCCGGGATTCCTAGTGTTCATTTTGATATCAGTGAGCCTTAATGATGTAATAGATGCCCATTGATGACGTCAAAGCTATGATGTATAAGGTAGCATTGTACAGTAGAAATGACCTGTCTTGGATAAACATGATTTTGTTTGTTAGCTCGTCTATTTGAAGAATAGGGGGGCCGGGGCTATAGCAATATCGACAGGGGAGCTGTTGCGTCCCACTTTCAGTTTAAGTTTTTGGGCAGGCTGTGTTTTGGTGTTTAACTCAACTTTTAATTAATTTTACATTAGCAATTTCTTGGAGGTTCCTTAGCAACAAATTGGACCATATTTCCTCATTTTTTTGTCCAAAATACAGGTTTTTTGGAATTGAGGTTTAAGTTTTTGGGTCACAGGCATCAAATATGTTTAAAACCTTTAAACAGCTTCATCCAAATAACCGAAAGGCCTAGTGTGATGACATTTGGCCAGTAACATGATGTGATTAGGGACTACCAGGTTGGGACCTATTTGCAAGGTCACAAGTGTCAAATATGTGAAAACATTTAACAAACTATGAATAATCTTAATGTGCAGGGTAATGCATTTTCGCCAGAAGGATGCTGGTATGGAAGCTTAATGCTATAAATTCTGTACAACACTTAATGTCCTCGTTTTACTTTCAAGGTCACAAGCTTTAGGGTCACGTTTTTCAACTTTTAGATATATTATTTTGAATCAAACGCTGGTATTTTGCTTGTAGCTTCTTTTTAGTCCACTTTTAAGGTAACAAGTGTAATATTAATACCAGGTGAGCGATTCAGGCCCTCTATTTTTAGTTTTCATACATGTAATATTACAGGGGTTATATCACCCATGGCCACCGTACGTTACTGTACACTGCTACCTAGCTGTTTAATTCATTTATGTAAAAATATGATGCAATGTTCCCTTTTAAACATTTTTCTTTACAACTCGTTGATTTGCATTTAAACAGCACAGAAAGAGGATTAAACCTGCCTCAAATCACAAAAGCCGATACTGTCGGTCGCAGATGGTGTTGCGACTTTGTTCATTTCTTTTTCTTTTCTTTAACAGCAGCATCATGCCAAAAAATTAGCAAAAGAAAATGCCTTGTACCCTTATTCAAGGTCACAGGGGGGTCAAATTTGTTAACACACTCAAAAAATTTCTTCAATGTCATGTTGAATAGCTGTTTTTAGCCTGTTTAAACAGAATGATTGCCCACTACACTTCATTCCATCTGTGACATCCCTTAAGGTGTCACCCCACTTGTATGAATATGTTTACATATTGTACATAATTCAAGTCAGATACAAAAGTGCAAGCATACCTTTGAGTCCGCCAGTTTGTTAAAATCGGGTGTTATAAGGAATAGTAAACCGTCCTTGGCGCCATTTTGAGTCAACGCTTGAATCAACATCGCCAATCCAAGTAGCGGTGGAAAGAATGTTGTAAGAAGCATCAGCTTAAACAAACATTCACAGAAAGAAATGAATGTATACATTAACATGGTACATGTATTTGTATGGAATACACAGCTTAAGATAGAAAGATGAATAATAATAGTAAAATCTTTATTTTAATTTGTTGACATAGTGTGTCAAAGACTCGTCTGACATACAGTTAAGCATGATAAAATGTACACTATTTGCAGCAAAGTTACAACAATTGAAAAAGAGCACATAATCTGTGTAAGATAAGTATACATGTACAGAATATCAAAGTCATAGCTAACCATGTCATATCTAGATAATAAATATAAAACGATATAGCAAAATCATAGACTTCATTTATAGATCACTCATTTCATGGTCACTTATTACTATCATATATATATATATATAAAGTATACTCGGTGTACAGTTAAGAAAAGCACAGAACAAAGGCACGAACATTACAAGTGTACGTGTGAGATTTGTCGACCTCTCAATAAAAGCATGTATAATAGATGTATCACAAGGTACTGTAAGGTTTGAAATAACTTTTGCATCGACACTGCCACAGCATTGATATCTGGAGTAGTCCAATTAAGTTTTGTCGGCAGCAAACGAGGTAAAAACGTCAATACATTTATGTGTGTGTAATTTGAATGCAAATTTTAATTTTGCAATAAAATGATTGACTGTAGAATGAATTTCGTACAATCTGCAATGGCAGCGACTAACACGTAACTAAAATTCCCTACAAATGATACTAAATATACAGTATCTATGACAATTCTACCAACCTTTCCAACAGTTTTTACGCTCTTCAAAAGACAAAGGATGACAATTATTTTGAGGACAATGGCCCAAAGAACGAGACGCCAGCGCAGAGAGCCCACTTCATCTATACCGCCTGACAGCGATAGAATATTATACCTGTAATAAAAATTAGCATCTTCTGAGAGGATTATTTATTATTAAGTGTTTAACATTCTAACAGCTAACCATAAATAAATCGAATCTGAAGACGCATAAACAACATTGTGATGTTGTGAGGGAATCGTTTATTTTTATTTTTTTTTAAACTTTGCTTTTAGCCACCAAACACTATGATAAAAGTCACATGTGTCATAGCTTTTATCATAATTTAGTCCCCAAAACGAAGTGGGGTACTTATAAGTTTTACTCCGTTTCTCCTTATAATTTTCATTACTTTTCTTCCGCTGTTAAAGGTTTCCGACACAATTCTCAAAAACTCTTGCATTATTATAAATGAAACTTAACACAAATGTTCTTCAAGAGTGTGTGCTAATGAACTTTCATTTCCCGATCGGTCAAACAAGATGGCCCCCACCGCCTCCGGCTAATGGAAATAAGATATTGGCTAATAATGCTCAGATTTGATGTATATGTCTTTCGACATCATTGCGATGATAGGGGGTAGTTTGGAGAAATTCTGTAATGGTCACCAATTACAATTAGTACTTGTAATTATGATTAAATTAACGTGAGTTGCTTATTCTTATAGAATTTTATTAGAGTTAAATTATGTCATTAAGGTATCAACTTAAATTGTTCGAAAGATACTTGCACCACACCATTAACGGATTTGTTAATAGGTCTCTGCTTACGGTAATATGTGCACAGCGAGTGCTACCAAGATAATCATTATGTAAACAATAATAACAACAACAACAACAACAACATTTCCGAGTGAAAAAACAGACCTTATTCCAGTTCACAATGTATGAGATTAGGACACATTTTGAACGAGAGAATTTTCATTTTGTATTTCGATCTTCATTTGCATATTACTAAAGAGTAGAATGTGAACTTACTGCCAAAACTCTTCCTCCGCTGTAACACCTATAGTGAAGTTTTGGTAACTGGTTGTATTTTCTGTAGAGTTCCATAGGTTTTCCTTAGTGGTTGTGGACAAGAGTGTATGTGATGCTCTACATGAATTGGTGTTCCATGTGTGTCCGCACGATGACCATGGTAGGTCAGTCGTAAATGATTGTCTCAGATACTCCAGTAACCAATAACGTAGTGTCGATAAATAGCTGACATATAGTAAATTTAATAAAGCGATGGAAATCCCGATCCCTGTAACAAAGTGTTACTAAATATGCATTATCAATGTTGAGATACGTTTTGAGAATATCCTATATTACAAATTCAAATTACATGTAGATTTACTTGTACATATTTCACTACAATACTTTCTTCATGATAAACAACAACAAAACAGCATTGCCGTGAAGATATGTTGCATGCAGTCATTCAGATTTGAACAAAGGAGGACCATTTGAATTGCATATCAACAGAATGAAGGAATAAATAACCGAAGGAATAACAGATAACAAAATTGTCAACAGAAACGTTATTCATGAAATCTTTTTTACAGATCTGACAAATATACATGCGATATTTTATCATAGGTATTGATATAATATTTAGAATGAATTCACAAATATCACCTTTAAACAGTGGGGCAAATCCCCATATTTCAAATATCCCTTTTCCAGAGTATTGTCCGAGGAAGACTTCGAGAAAGTACAGGGGTATACCACAAGCAAACAGAGCCGTCCCGAACGCTATCAGGAACGCACCTGTGGATTGCAGATTAGTGAATGATAAAATATCTGCGTCTTTGTCATATAGAATCGTTCCAAACTGAAATGGTTTCTGCTGTGTTTACACTCATTTACACTCGTATAAACTCAAAACAGCTGTATGAAGTTGATATAAAAAGAGTAGTCTGATAATGATTTTTTTTTAGTTATCAAACTAAACCAGAACAGTCATTGTGTGTCACTTACATCCCATATTTACATTTGCTCTACATTGCCATTATATAGTTCTACCCAGGCTGGTCCCGTGTTATGAGACCATATCACAGGCGTAGTGATATTTCCAGGGGAACGGCTAACTACTGGATAGATATTTTCATCTGCACTAGAAAGCGGATAAGCAAAAAAGCCTCGCAATGGTTCAATGATATTCACCGGTTTATATCAGACAATGATAAAAAGTGAATGGAATATATTAATTGAACAAATTATATGTTTATGGTAATGGTCCAAGACAACATGCCGTGAGCAAATGCATGGGTTGTTCTACCTCTTGAACAAACATCGGGATATTATAATTTAAAAGTGCGTTGTGAACTTTAAAATGAGCATTTAGAAATTGGAAAATGTAAATATAAAATAAAAATCATTCTGTTCCGTTTAATGGTCCTATAACGCGCGGTTTTCATTTTGTCTGCAATCCTGTTCCGTGTTATAAGACCATAACACGGAACAGAATGATGTTTAATGCTGAAGTAGACACTACTAAAGCAATGAAAATTACATCACCAAACACTCGAATAGACAGTTCTGCATAAGTACTAATTGTGTATTGTTTAATCTTTGATGATGTTACAGCTTATTACAATTACACCTGATGTTACTTTGACAGGAAATACTGACCGCCTAATTAAAATGTGTTTTTGTATTGTATTATTTAATATAGTAAATTAAAATACTTTTTCTATCTGTTCCTGTCTTATATTCATACCCAATGCAAACATTTTAAAACAATGTAATTCAACATTAACTATTTCCTATAACTTGTCCTGTACATATGTTTTGCTTATGAATACATTGGAAATAAATCCACTTAATTTTTTATCGCATTTTGATGACATGAAAAGTGAATGTTAGGTTTAAAGGCGTAGTTTAAAGTAGGACTTTTATGTATACATTGGCATTGACTACAGTCTGAGGATGTCATCAACAGCTGGGCGACGAACGGCATAACTCATATATATATCAATTGGGTATTTCAGGTATTTCAAGAAAAGGGACAATGTCAAATAATGGTTAATGTATGTAAACACTTATGTTGACGAACTTATTTTCATCTAATATACATATAAGCTGGTTAATCACACTTTCGTACGAGTAAAGTATAAATGAACAACTTTTCTATAGCCGTTAATGGGTGATTGGTCGAGTGGTTAACACTTCGGCCTTCCACGCAGGAACTCCAACCACTGAGTTGGAGTATAAAATGATTTAGGGTGAATGTTGTGAAATATGTGCTGTATCATTCAAGTGAGATGGCACTATAAATGATAGCGTTGACAGCACGGCCGCACTACAAAGTGAACAAAGAAATGAAATGAAACGGGGATCACTTTAATATATAACATGGCAGTAGAAATTGATTTAATTACTCTTACTAACCCCCTCCGTTCCTCCAAATAAGATAGGGAATTCTCCAGAAATCCGACATCCCGGTGGAGAAACCAATCAGAGAAACTACGAATTCAAGTGTGCTGCTCCAAGTTACTCGATGTTTTGATTCGCTTTCGTCCGAGGTTGCATCGGCGTCACATTCTTCAGAATGTTTGTTATGGGCGTCTTTCACCATGTTGATACTAAGCCACAATTGCTCTTCCTAAAATCTAGATATTGAATCTCAAATGTAAAACTGTAACACTTTTGAAAAAAAAAATACATGTTTCTGAAATGGGAAAAGGTCAACAAATTGTAGAAAAAAAAAATTTTGTAATAAACTTAGGAACTTTTGTTTAAATAAAAAGACACTATAAAGAGCAGCATTTTCTAATTGCGTTAATTAGTCCCCTTGCAAGGTTATATGATGTCGCGGAGTACACTTCTGGAAGTTAACCTTCAATTCGCCCTAGTCTTATTAAGAAAGCAGAAGCAAGAACGGCTACGACCTTCGAAACTATCTCAGAATGTTATTATAGGTTGGATGGATATAACCAAAAGTTAAATTATTAAGTATATCACTTTTGTGGTATAGGCCGATTTTCGTCGTCTGCGACTTGGATAGCTACGTTCGATTTCGTAATGACATTTGTAGTATTGAGTGACCCTGTAGTGGTTTTGGCTCTTACTAGGTGTATGTACCCTTAGCCGCGATATAAGTAGTTCTCTGGGAGGGTACAGCCTAGGGTTTCGGAGGGACCTTCTGTCTAGTTTGACAAATGTTTGCTTCGGGTATATGGTTTATTTGTTATGACGACCATCTTGCTGGTTGAGCCGAGGAACAGTTGTGCAATGCGCTGTCATTGGTCGAGACCGCAGTGGTGGAGCCAGTCACTGAGTCTCTTATTAAGTAACGGGTTTCAACTAAGGTAGTTTCACTAGGGGTCAAGAGGTCAGGGCTATATAAGTCGCACACGTGCATGAGAACACGCCTTCTCCCTGCCTGGGATTTGGACTGACACTTTGAAAGCAGAGCAAATAAGCATAGCTAAGGTGACGTTCTGAAAGCAGGGCGAGTTAACATAGACATAGATGTTCTGAAAGCAGAGCGACATAATGGGCTAGTTAATAAGTCCTGTCTAGGAACACTCTGAGAACAGAGTGCAGCTTTCACTTTCATGTCTACTGTTCGTTTCGTAGTTCTTAGGCTACTCTCTGAAAACAGAATGACATGTGGAATTATCTCCAGGGTATAGCTTTTACTTAAATACAATGCTGTTTAGAACCATTAAGGCTTTCTGACACCAGCATTAACATGGGGTTGTAGTGTTTATTACGTAGTGTTTCCTTAGGAGGGAGGGTGGAAGTCTAGTCCGTCTCGTAGGCAGATAGTTATTTAGTTATAGTGCCGGATATAGTCTAGGCTATTGCAATTACTGGTTAAATTGGGCCTGTTGACATGTACGTAATGTGTGCACTGAGAGTTGCCATGGACACTTCTCAAGTCAGTGTCTGATACATGTACTTCTGCAGTTTGTCTCATTGTTGGTAATTAGTTTTGTGGAGTTTATGCTTTTCTTAGAGTATGTTTTGTTGCCAGCTATATCTTGTTATAGTCCACATTGCTACAGGCTTTACATCTCAGTTAAATGAATTTGTTTGTCGTGTCATGTTCATTTCTGTTAAATGTGACTGCACTTTGATTTAAATCTATAATAAAAACTCATAGAACTTGTACTCTGGTGTTGTTTTGGATCTTTCCTAATACTTCAACTTATCAGGAGAAAACAACTGGAAGGTGGTTTAGGAGTTGAGTGTTGGCCACTGGTTTTATGCTTCAAGGCTTGTACAAATTGTACAACATCCAAAATTACACAACGCGTAAGTCATTTTGGTGGCAAACTCTCTTCTCCTGACCCAGCCTACTGCAATATAAAAAGATTAAAAATTCCAATTATATATATCTATAGATCAAGTCAACCGTGCAAAGCCTTTTCCCGGCTGCTTCTTATCTCACCAGGTACTAGGTTGGCGCAATTTTGCAATTATCATTCATTAGCAAATTCACGAGAGCACAACCCAACGAATAGCGACTGTGTTCGATTGGGTCAGATGTAATGTTTACTCAATAAAAGTGTTTTTTTCTTAAAGCTTTCCCTTAAGGACTTGCTTTATAACGCAATGCAGCAAATACTTCATAGTATGCAATATAAGGCTTAACAAGTGCAACGTCGTGACATTTCACACTTCAGTAAACTAATGAAATGGATCGAAATCATTTTCATTATTAAACAAAGATGTTTTAATTTTGACTTTTGGAGAAAAAAAATTGGCGCCAGACTTAATGGTGAAAATCGCGCACTTTTATGCTTCAATATCTCGGCATTTGGCATTATGTAATAATTTATGCCATCACTTTAAATGGTTCCTCGGGATATGTCCTAATTTATGTGAATAACTAAAATCTTTACAGCACGTAGAAAATTAAAATTCAGTCACTGGAATTTTTATATATTTTACACATTTCACATCCCTAATCTTTGCTATTATAAGAGAGAAAGAAATGCCAACTTTATCCTGCAAGTAAGAAAAATAAAGAGCGAAGGTTAGTGCCACGGTAACATAAAGTGTTAAAATATTATTTTTTATAAGAATATTAAACGTCACAGTTAACCGTAATGTTGGGTCCAATTTTTCCCATGCAGCAACTTTTAATGGTTTGCAATAAGCGTTGCCAGACTGTAGAGAGTATTGAAAATGATGGTCTCAGCTCATTAACTATGAAACCGGTAAAGCTTTCATTTCAATAACTCTAAATTAAGCAACCCATATTTCTGACTTTGACTCTGAGAGTAAAATATAATTTGTAGATTTAATCATAGCCTGTGCATAAAAATAAACAGAGGGTGTGACTGTGTCAAGGGGATGGGGCATTAAGGTCGATAGAGTTTAATCTTTAAAATCCTTCTCCTTCAGGTTGATTGGAGATATATTAATCAAATTTGGTCCAGAGAATCAAGGGGGCTTCTTTTAACGTTTTTAAGTGTGGTCCCCTGATAGCAAAGAGGAAGGATCCAGTAAGAGAGGGTGGAGGGGGACATAACAATAAATGTTAAAAAATCTTTTTCTATAGTTCATTTGGGGGGATTTTAATTTCCACCAGTAGCCAACTGTTGTGTAGCATCCTTGAGCAAACGGGGGTCAATTTAGTATAAAATTGGAGTTCGATTTAGGGGGCATAGGGATGGGGCCAAGCAGGAGAAATTGAGGTTTATGTTTTAAACCCACCCCTTTTCATGTGGAACTTAATGACGGGTTGCTAAAAGATAAAACCAATATTTGGAAACGCATGCAGTATAATATGTAACAAGACAAGTTTTCCATGTTTGCGTCATTGTCCAGACGAACGATAAAATCCTCTTGGCCTCTTGTTTATTGTAAGAGGACAAAATGTATCTTAAACAAAGATGAAGACAAGTTCAAGACAAAAAATCATGGATATATTTTTTCTCGAATGTTTTGGTTTGTGAGCAAGGGGATTGCGTCTTATAGTGAAAAATGTATCCCAAATAGTATAATATGCTTGCTGTATGTACACACATGCCTACTGTACTTTAACGAGCTTGGCACTTAAAATAATATTTTTATAGGATCATCAGTATCTTTATTGTCATATTTGATCCAGACATTATACTTTGTTTGAGATTTTTGTGTTAAACACATCTGACCACGTAGTAAGTTTGAGATGTAACAAGCCAGCTATATGGCATCAGTTTGAAGTTATTCACATAGCCAACCACACTGTGGTTGAAGGGTATTTTGTATCTTGCACCTCTTATTATTAAAATCTTTGAACCTCACTTTGCAACTTGTTCCAATATAGGTACAGCTAATGTTCGACTTTGTATTGTCATTACGGTTTAACTGAAACACTGCAAAAAGAAAGACAAATAAATATGGGACAATCTTCCAAAAGTACTATACAAATGTTCTGGCGCGTCAGGTGGGTATGTCTCAATTTCACACCAGGTGAGGTATTCCATCAAGTACAAGCACAATATCAAAATAATCAACTAGTTATACATATAATATGACCATTCAGACTATCATAGTTATGTTGGAACACACACATATGTTATGTCATGTGAAGGAATCTCTAAACGACTAAATATAATGCAAATATTACTACAAGAACAATAACTGATTAATCTGGCAATGATTTACATGCAGGTAGATAAAAATAGCAAATTCTCAAAAAAAATATTGGTATCTTTATTCAAAGTGTTGGAAATAAATTTTACCGGTTTCAGATTTTAATTTACAATAAAGGAAACAACTGCGATCTTTAAATGCGATGCGTTGATAAAATAATAGATACGGTTTGTAGATGAATGTTTAAACTATGTTTTTTTTACAAATGATGTATCCCATCTCTTGCTGTCCTATAAAACTTCTATTTTATTGTGATCTTCGTAGATGAAATTTGATATCAAAGCTTGTCCAACCGTGTAGGGAAATGTCAGCCCCTGTTGTGTTTGATAGAGAAGTCGGAGATTATATCTTTGTTGAAGTATATATTTATTTGATCGTGTGTAAAAGGAGGTCAATTTTTAGATTATAATGGCAGACCAAATTGATAGAAGGATGCATTGAAAGCATATTCATCCATTTACCCTCCCTCCCTCCATCAATCATCCATCCCTACACCTATCCATTTAATACAAAATCTAACGCTAGAAAATGTCTAACAATATAACTCGAAGTTTTAAACCCATTCGCAATAGTAGATAATTTTATAATGTAAGACTATCTGAAAACAGTTGATCTGTTCAAAATAATTTTTGATAGGAACTATTAATTTTCGAGCTACTGTCTGTCTTTTTCTATTTTGTTTATTTGATGTCATTTCCTTAAACATGCTCTTATGTACCATATAGTGATCCTATTGACCATTTAAATTTGCTGTTAAGAATGTAATAGAAATTATAAGCACAAAAAGTATGCTCCAAGATTCTGTCTATTTTTGCTTTTTATAACTGCATGATTATCTGTATTTAAAAACCTTAATAAAGTCTTCGGATACTGTGCCCCGTAACAGAAGATAAGCTGAATAATCCATTAATTACAAAATAAAACTCGGAAAGAAAGACTTTTTTCTCGAATGCTGAAAACAGTATACTAAGTAGGTGCGACGAAGGTTATTTTCGGATTTGCATGATTACAGACAAATTATATCAATGGAACTGATATAATCGATCACCAAATTTTTAATCGAGGGAAATTATACCGTATTTGGCTCGTTGGTTGATGTATTTGAAAGAAAATAGTAGATTAAAAAGGAAATAATCTTATTACTTACGTATTGTACTAAATAACGCATATTACATACCTGTAAATTCTTCGCGCTGCACTCGTTGTAACTGTGACACTGTTTAACTTCACATTTCATACTGAAAAAATGTGATGAATCTCAGTGTTCCGCTTCAGTGATGCAAGAAATTCCAGCATAATACCGTCAGATGTGTATGTGTGGTATATAACACAGATGTTGCTTATAACGTTAAATCTGGAATGGCCATCAAATGAGTACAACATATATAATAAGTATTAATTAGTTTCTCCCTTATTAGTTTATTAACATAGCGCCAGCGTTGACAGGTGTTATATGAAACACTTAGGACAGGCTGTATGCGAACTTGATTACAATATGGTGTTTTTTTTAATTTGTGTCATGTACTGAATTCTTTCTTGCCATCTACACATTTCTTTCTCAAACAAACATTACGCTTCAATATTTACTTCCGTAAAATGTCCTCACAAAAAAATCCCGAAATCACGTAATCCGTACACGATGCCAAGGAATTAATGAGAAGAGACGATCTGGTTGTTGTTTAAATAATCTGGCTACACATGTTTGAACGCATTTTCTCATGATTCAGTTTTAGAATAAGGATCACGTTAGTCGTTAAATGACTTATGTGTTCTAATTTGTTGTCCTGCATATTGCGGATCGAATTCCTATATCATGACGGCTGAGAGATACAAGTTGGAGATGACTATGTTTATTATGCTTTAAGGTCGGCATGGCTCGGTCATTGAACTATTTTATTTCTTTTTGTGGTATGGAACCCGATTGGTTTTAGTTACTCCTTATCATGAAGAAGATGCTGGCACTTTCAGAACACCAAGGGCGTATTCATGAAACCATTCTTGTGATCCAGCATGGATTCTCTGCTCAAACCATATCACTCCTTAAAACTGGTTTAAAATAATGTCACATGCTCAGAAAGTCAAGTTGTAATATCGAACACGGTCCAAAGTCTTTCTTCAATTCTATATTTTCTGATTAAATGTAACTTTATTTTATCAATTTAACAACGGAATAAACACAAAATCTGAGTTTGAGCACCAGGGCATGTTTTCATGAAAACAGGCCCTGGTGCTCAAGCCTACGTTTTTGTTTCGTTTATAAATTAACAATGAATCTGTTTTTGTTAATGATGTGGAATAAAATGAACAGACGTTTGATCGAAAACTGTTTTCCGTGTGACTTTTTGATCGTTTGACATGACTTAAGTGAGCTACACAAAAATTGGTTTGAGCACAAGATTCATGCATCACGAGAACGGATCCATGAATTGGTACGGACCGTTGTTATATTTTACCTTGTATCTTTGAAAGTGTTTCCATGTAAAATATTTTCTTTGTTCATATGTCGTTTTAGTTCTTCAGTTTGAAGATCTAATCACGGTTTTGTGTTTGACCTCTGTGCTCTTGTGTTGTTTCTTGTTATCTTTACTAAGACCCCTGTGTGTTAGTCACTCAAAATTGTGATTATCCCTTAAGTATGCTACTTGCGTAAAGAATCAGCATCCTTGGCCTTTTTTTTATTATGAAGATGTGCATAAAGTTGTCACCGGACTGATGAGAGAAGGTTAATAGAGGTATAGAATCTACTAGCGTGTAGAACAGATTTGTCACTACAGCAACACCACACACTTGTTTAACGTGTACATCTCTATTACCGGAATGTTTCAATTCAGCATAGAAGTTAATTTAACGGCATTTTAATGTTTCAGTGTAGCTAGGATACTAAACATGATCTTAAGTTTTGTACAGCTCCGTTGATAAAAGAAGAGCGATGTCAAATGCATTTCAAATAAATGACTTTTTCAGCGTATGTGTATGTTACTTTCACATAAAGCTTTTCTTTTCACCTTTTCCTTAGCAAAGTTCAAAAAATGGAGTTCAATCATATTAAAACTTATGTTCATATAAATAAATCAATTATATTTTGGATATAGTCGGGTTAAGCGATTATGGTATGGTATCCACTCTTATGTGCTGAAGAAAAATGTTCATACATGGGATTGTAACGCCATATATACAATGTTCACTTCACATCACTTTCATTTAGTTCATTCCCTCTATGGCAATCATTGGTATAAATCTAATATTGCGAAATCGTATTTATTTTAGAACAAGACGCATTTGTGACTTACCAATTGCCCTTTTCAAGCAAAAACCGGACCAATATTTGCGTAAGATTTTTGGAAAAGAAGAGTTATATCAACACCCGATTTTCATTTTACACAGGATACATCCTTTCCTCGATACCAGATAAAAGCGTGATTGCGACCTGTATTCAGGTGTCTGAGTACTCGCCCCGTGTGCAGTCAATCAGAACAGTGATTGGGCGACGAAGACGTAAATACGAAATACAACGCTGGCAGATATATGTGCAACACCGCTTCACAGATATACAAGTACGCACCCGTGTATACTACACTTTCTGAAATCCTACTTTTAAAGATTGCATCGCTCTTAAGAAGTTCCCATTTGAAGATAACTTAGCTGGTACAACTGTTACACCATATATATACAAATTGTACGTATAGCTATAAATAGGTCGTCAACAAACCCGGATGTTAAATGTTCGTTTGTATATCGTTCGTGAAGAAATCAATATCTGTTTCCAGAATTGTCTTTTGCTACAATCTACATATATTGTTATGTCATATTAGTTTATATCCATCCCCACATTTACTCCTGGCTAACACACTCAAATTCCCATAATTTAATAAAGGCTTATACATAATCATTATACCCCCCTCCCCCTTTATAGCCAATGCAAACAACCAGTCTTTCACCTTTAAATTTACCCAGGGCTTACCGACAGCCAAATCATTAAAACTTATATATATTACATTTACAATTTCTTATCAAGTTTCTAAATATAATTTTGAAAGAATTATTTCTGAAAACCAAGTGGAACACCTTTACGAATGAAAGAAAAAGAAACATTTTTTTTGTTCTTAATTCTCTTTAGTTTAAAAATATACAAACAGTTTTACTGGTGTCTTTGATGCGAGTTCTGCATAACCAACAACACGATAAAATGATATATAATAATAATTCAGTATAAAAAGCACATTTGGCGATAAAATGTTAAGAAATCTTAAGAAAGGGAATATATATTGAGCTTAAAACATTACAGCAGGAAGATGAATTTTAAATATTTGATTCATAAAGACATAACGTGTCACAAAAATATTGATTTAAGCGAAAATTCTGGCGCAGCAGTAACAATTTTAAATGCTGGTGTGAACCCTAATTAACATATCAACTTACCCCAATATACAAACGGATAACCCTTAATTAACATATCGATTTACCCCGATATACAAACGGATAACCCTTAATTAACATATCGATTTACCCCGATATACAAACGGATAACCCTTAATTAACATATC
>JAULCA010399895.1:0-24482 GCA_032360845.1 Crassadoma gigantea
TTTTGAGAACACCCATCGATATTCTATTTTTGATACAACCATAAATTAATATAATTCCTCCTCAGATTTTTCAATGATTTAATAAATAAAATGATGGTTTGGTGTTCCGATTTGGGTACTGTCACCTTTTATGCACACATAATTTTGCAATCACTTTGAGTCGGAATGCACACGGTACCTTTGAATGATAAGTTAAATTTTAAACAGTATGTCAATAAATATTATTTTAATTTATTGTATGCATATACTCATTGGTCTAATAGCAAATATACTGATCGCAAGTGTTTTCAATGTCTGTCAAACAGCAGACAGGAGCGATATTTCTGACCGAGAAAATCAATAAACAATTCATATTGATCTGCATTTTGGGACAGTATTCATAACAGAACTGCAACCAGGTCCTTTGAATCGTTATCGGTTTCAGCCTTACTAGTCAGCAGATAACATTTTCTTGAAGAAGGTGAAATTTCATTTTCGTCTATATTTACCAAAGTTACCAAGGGTCCTTAAATGTACCATGTGACTGTCATTTCACCTGGTTCTTATTCTGAAAATTTAAATTGAGGTTCAATCACCTGGAAATGATACAGTATTCAAAAGTCTAAAATAAAAGCTTTTGACTGCTTTTTATGACCTGAAATAATTTTATCCATGCCAATAAATTTTATTTATCTTTTTATAAATATTAAGTCTTGTCTGTTTTGAATGAACATAGAAGTGCCTGAAGTAGGGCAAATTATCCTATTTTTCAATATTAGGTATATGAATCAATATTTATGTGAAAAAGGTATATTGAAGCCCTGAATAAGAATTTGTAGGGTTTTACTAGATCACAGACATCACCAATACTCATATAAAATAGGTCACAGCAAAAAATGGAATTTTTGATCTTTGCAATATTTCAAACTTTAGTTGAAAACATCAACCCTTTTAGGAGGCCTGTTGTATCCCGCTGCAAGTTATCAAAAGAGGCAACTTATGTGCTGGTGCCTTAAGATTTTTTTCTTCTTTGTGTCATTGGGGAAACCAAAATTGATCTGAAACATTTGGGATATATTTTTTTCTTTAGTTCCATAGTCATTCATTTTGGTGTTGTCTCCATTAGACATGAATATATTAGTATTATCTCAAACCCAAGTATTGTGTGTCATACAGGAACTGACTGCTATGTTCAATTTCTTTTTCAGTTTTATTTTTTTCATAAAATATATGTAGTTTTCAGCTAAAAATGCTTTATTTAAGCTATAGTTAGGACAGTAACTAATAATCCCAATTCATGTTTCAATGTTTGCCTTTGGTAAATTTGTGTTGTTTCCAAATTACACTGCAGTAGAAAATTCAGAGAAGAACTTGGAAAGAATCAGTCAAAACAGAGCATTAGTGCTGCTTAGATGGCTTATATTTGAGCAAAAAATAATGACCACTTCTCGGAAACTCGGCTAAAATTCCCAAAAGGATGGGCCATCATCATAATGCTAGTGAATAAATTTAAATATTTGTGAAAAATAAAAGTGGAATTATTAAAAAAACGGTTAAAAAATTGAACTAAAAATGAAAAATGGTTTTTCCTAATTTTTAAAGCTGCATAAAAAAATTCCAATTTCATGGAGCCAGGAATTAGGTTGTTGGAAAATCTCTGACAATATAATGTATATAAAAGAAATCGAAATCAATTTCAAAATTGAGAACCAAAATTTGTACATAAAATGAAAGTCATATTTATTTATAAACATATGATGTACAATGTACTCGTTTATCTGATATGGTCAGATGGAGTGGATTGATGCTGATTAAGATCAGATAACAGTTGTAATAAACATTCTGTCACAATGTAACATTATATATTCCTGTAATGTTGATACCTTAGAGCAGATGTCTTAACTCTTCATGGAAACTATAGAGAGGATTTACTTTAAAACCAACACATGTACACTAACTCGTATTGTATAATTAGTTACTTGACAAGAATTAAAAGCATTTTAATATAGAAATAAACTGGGAAAATACCTTATTAAAGTTATTACACATATATGACATTCTTGACATAGCTGTTCACTATCAATATCACTACCAAAGGAAAGACACCATTTTCAGATTTTAATGCATAATAAGGCTAAAGAAGACCAATAGTTTCTTGATATGAAAATCATGAAAGCTACGTACAGTGATGTGTGTATTGTGTGTGATATAGTTGGTACAAAAGCAGGTTTTCTACCACTACAACACCATTATATATTGATTATCCTACAATGGTAGTTTGTATCTGTACTTGTCTGGCTAGATCTGAACATAAAGCTTGAGCTGTTCGAAACAGACAAATAAAATCTCTTCTCTCTATGATAAGTGCACATTTTCAAATGTACACATTAATACCATATTTCTTCTGCTGAAAGCTCTCTTCAAGAAAATTTGCTCATTTCTTTACTGTCAGAAAATTAAGACTCGTGTTTCAAAGATAGGTTGCCTCCCATTTTCACCAATATTTCACTAGTGAGAAAATGTCGAGATAAAGTTATTTTTCCAGAAACTAGACTTACAGAAGTTCTGAACTTTCTCTTTCAGATTTATTATCATATGTAGCTACATTTCAATGTACAATCTGCAAATTACATGGTTATACATGTACACATTAGTGTTGGGCAAGGTAAAAGCTCTTGAGATTTAAAAGTAAATGTATATATGAAGCCTATTTAAAGCAGTGAGGTTGCTTCATAAATAACTGTGCTGTTTGTTTGCTATATTTTTGGTTTAATTTTGATGCATTTCAATAGATATTAAATAACAAGTAATATAATTCAATAAGAAGGATTCCAAACTAACACATGTTTATAGCTAATAGTTTCATTGAATGAAAACAACTTTTGAGTTGTGTTAGTTTCTGATATAGCTAATGATATTTCTGATCGCTTACAGTCATTTTTAGAACACCTCCTTTAGTTTGTAAATTAATACTCTATTAAATGAAAATGTTATATTTAGTCTCCATCAATATTGAATAGATATTGAATCTATTTCTGTATATAAACTTTTAATTAAAAACGAAAGACCTTGTGGTGTTAGACTAATTTTAATCACATTGTCTTATATAATCCACTTAATAAGTGTTATTATGATTAAGTATACATTTAGTCTGACTCTCATGACTATAGATAATCACTATTATACACCTTCTGTTTTGCAGAAACTGAATAAGGAAATTGCATTGTGTCAGCTGGAAACAATTTTACCATGTCTGGAGAAGAACAAATTGAGGTAATACATCTGATGTCAAGCTGAACTTTGTACTGTAATAGCTTTTGTAGATTGTATAAGTTTTAAATTTTATACTGAGTCAATATGCTGGTCAATTTGTGAGATGCACTTTTTAGCTATGTGGTCCTTTGCCGCTTGAGTTTATGCTGTACTGCAGCATCTGTCCGTCAACATTTTTAACAAATTTCAAGGTCACAGGGGTCGAATATGTTAAAAACTTCAAAGAACAATATCTTAAGAACCATTTGTTTTAGAGCCATGATACTTGTGAATGTGATGAAGACCAGCTGTGTGGGTCTTTATTGCAGTAATGAGGTCAAAGGTAAACTTTTAAGTGATGGACTCGCTGAATCAAAGGTCAACATGGGTTAAAAGCTTTGAAAATAGAATTTCAAACAACAATATCTTAAGAACCTTTTGAGAGATGTTGAAATGTCTTGTGTTCTAGTTACTATATGTTGGTTTCATGTAACGAAAAATTCAGAGGGTGAGACTCTCTGGGCTTCTTGTTTACAATCAAAAGTATCCTTAAATGAAAACAATTTAGTAGGTTAAACATGATTGACATTTGTAAATCTATGGATATGGACTATTCACATATTAATTCAAAAATCTTTCAGTTCTTATATGAATATGAAAGACTTAAATATGATTACAATTGATATTGAGCAATGTAACTGGCCTATGACAAAATTACCTTGTTACTGTGGTTGAAATATTGTATAACATGTAAGTATTTTCATGAAAAATAAGTTTTTTACCCACCGGTAGTTAATATGCTGGTCAATTTGTGTGATGTCCTTTTTTATGCACCCATCAAAGTGGACGGGAGTATTATGGTATGGGGTTGTCCGTCTGTCCGGCATAAACTTTTGTTTGTCCGGAGATTTCCTCCTACAATTTTTGACCGACCTCTTTGAAACTTGGTATACATTATAATCATGATATGAATTTGTGTCTCAGTTAAAAGAATTTCGGTTCAACAATTTTTGCAAAAGTTATTGCCCTTTGTTTATTTCAGTATTTGATTTTTGTCTAGCAATCTCCTCCTTCTTTTCAGCTCACCTGGCCTGAAAGGGCCAAGTGAGGTTATACCGTGGTGCGGCGTCCGTCGTCTGTCCGGCATCAATTTTTTACTTTAAACAACTTCTTCTCCATAACTGAAAGGCCTAGGGTGATGATATTTGGCCAGTTGCATGCTGGTATGAAGGGCTACCAAGTTTATTCAATTAAATGACCTTGACCCTTTTTCAAGGTCACAGGGGTCAAGTGTCTTAAAAATCTTCAAACAACTTCGCCTCCATAACCAATAGACCTAGGTGATGATATTTGGTCAGTAGCATGCTGGGATGAAGGGCTACCAAGTTTGTTCAAATAAATGACCTTGACCCACTTTCAAGGTCACAGGGGTCAAATGTCTTAAAATCTTCAAACAACCTCTTCTCAATAACCAAAAAGCCAAGGAAACTGATATTGGGCCGGTTGTATGTTTGGGTGAAAGGCTACCAAGTTTGTTCAAAAAAATGACATTGACCTGCTTTCAAGGTCACAGGGGTCAAATGTCTTAAAATCTTCAAACAACCTCTACTAAATAACCAAAAGGCCCAGGGTACTGATATTGGGCCTGTATTATGTTGGGATGAACGGCTACCAAGTTTGTTCAAATGAATGATCTTGACCCGCTTTCAAGGTCACATGCATCAAATGTCTTAACATCTTCAAATAACTTCTTCTCAATAACCAAAAGGCCAAGGGAACTGATATTGGACCAGTATTATGTTTGGATGAATTGCTACCAAGTTTGTTCAAATGAATGACCTTGACCCACTTTCAAGGTCACAGGGGTCAAATGTCTTAAAATCCTCAAACGACTTCTTCTCAATAACAAAACGCCCATGATACTGATATTGGGCCTGTTACATGTTTGGATGAAGGGCTACTAAGTTTGTTTTCAATTGAATGACCTTGACCCACTTTCAAGGTCACAGAGGTGAAATGTGTTAAAATCTTCAAACAACTTCTTCAGCAAGTTGTATGCTGAAATAAAAATGCTTTAAAGTTTGTTCAAGGTAATGACCTTGTTCGTAAATCAAGGTCACATGGATCAAATGATTTAAAATCTTTCAACAGGTTGCTTTGAATGATATAGTGAGTGTGAGATTAATACCAGGTGAATGATGCAGGCCCATTGGACATCTTGTTCAACTGATCTATTCGAAACTTGGTATACACTATCATCATGAGATGAAATTGTGTCTCCCTTTTTTTGATTCACCAATTTTTGCAAAAGTTATTGCCCTTTGTTCATTTCTGTATTTGATTTTATGTCCGGAGATTTTCTCCTTTATTGTTTGATGGATTTCTTTGAAACATGGTATACATTATGATCCTGATATTAAGTTGTGTTTCCCTGATAAAAATTTTGATTCGATGATTTTTGCTAAAGTTATTCCACTTTGTCTTTTTCAGTATTTTATTTGATGTCTGGAGATATCTTACTACATTTTTTTATGGATTTCTTATTTCAATGTAAAATTGTATATACATAACACTCTATAGCATTAGATTGGTGTGTATTGTTCCACCCAGTGATACTCTTGTTACAATTAACAGAATTACCGTCATATATGCTTATATGAAAATAACTTGGTTGATTAAACATGATTGACATTTGTAAATCTATGTAATTGGACTATTCACATATTGATATAAAAATTAAGTTCTTAAATGAAGATGAAAGATTGAAATATGATTGCAATTGATATTGAGCAATGTTATTTGTATATGACAAAACTGAAATATTGTATAACATGTAAGGAGTAATCATATACCTATTTTATCTTACAGTGTCCGCTGTGTATGGAACCTTTGGAAATTGATGACATCAATTTTTTTCCATGTACATGTGGATACCAGGTGAGTACAAATAACAGTTTAGTTAAAGACATTTTTAACATAGTAAGGTTTGCTTTGCAAAAGGTCAGAGTCTAAATCTGCTTTAAGAGTTAAAGGAACATTAAAAATCCCACTTAAGCAGATGATCAATTAAGCCCCTTGTGTAACTTGTTCACTTTTTAAACTGTTGTAATAAAAAAAAGTCATTAGAAATAAACATGTCCATTTCTACATTGATAATGATAGCTTTTATTTTATTTAAGTGTCACACATTCAGTAAAATACAACATCAGAAATAATATACTGAATGTCCAGCCTATATAAAACAATCATGAGACACTTAACTTGAAACATGTACACTTTTATACTTTAAATCACAATTCATATTCATAGAAGTTATCTAATATTGGTATTATAAATTTATACACATAGTCAATAAGACTGATAAAAGTAGTTATGTATTATATATTTGAAGTATAGACAAATTTTGACCACTAAAACCTATCCAAACATTTCCACTTGTCTAGAATAGATGCTAGGGTCGTTTGAATTACATTACATAATAGAATGTTATTTAATTCAGTTTCCAAGTCCATATAAAATTTATTATCGCCGTACAAAGGACATGTCATTAGAAAGTGTCTCTTACCTTCCATTTCACCTGTATTCCATAGTTTACATGTTCATTCCTCTATAGGTGTTAGCATCTGATATACACCAATTTAATCCCAAAGTTCATACTGTTGTTTATAAATTTCCAGATTTGCAGGTTCTGTTGGCATAGAATCAGAACAGACGAAAATGGATTGTGTCCTGCTTGCAGAAAGGTACGAAAAGAAATATGGCATGCACCTTAAAGCCTTTTGTTGACTCATGTTCATTGTTAAGTTTTTTTTGTCACATCTGACATTTGGTTCCCTGCAACATAGTCACAGAATCTTATTATGCATAACACTGCTTACAAGTTACAAAAGGATAAGATTGTTAACCCCTATTGAAATACTAAATCCAAGAAACATCACTACTATGGATATAAAAATATAGTGCTGAATTGGTTTTTCTATACAGAGAAATATAGTAGTGAAGAAATCAGGCTTTGAAATTTTGAATTTGCTAACTAGCTGTCATATTTTTACATCTGATGAGTATTTTCTTATTTATTTCTCAGCAATATCCAGAGGATCCAGCAGTGTTCAGGCCCCTCACAGATGATGAGTAAGCATTAATAAGTTCCCAACTATTAGTGACACAGCTGAAATATAACAACTTTTTTTCTGCTTTTCAATTTGGGTTCAGAATTCAGTCCCCATAATAATTGATGAATTTTTTTTTCTCAAATTCGAAGTAATCTAAATGGATGGAGCCAGATTTTGTCCTCAAATATACAGACAGGTAAAAACCTGGCACTCTGGTTTCTCATCAGTCCAGTCATTATTTGTTGGGGAGAAGAGTTAGACAGTGAAACTTTGTTGATTAACACAAAGAATTCAGAATATCCTAAATTACTTTTCAAACAAAACGATTAAGAAAAAAATAAATGGATAGTCATTCATTTCTTGCCTACATGAAGACGGTGGTAATTCAAAACAAAAAAATCAGTCAACCAAATACTAAAGCAAGAAATCAGATAAACCAAATACTAAAACAAAAACCAAATATACCAAATGCTTAAACAAAAACTAGAATCACCAAATGCTAAATATCTGATATGTTTTAATACTGAGAGACAACCCTCTGAAGAATCCTATCTCACTTGTCTTGATACAATTTTTATAAAAGATTTATACAATTTGTTTCAACTTGTGATAATTACGGGCAACAAACACTATCAAATTTAAACATTTGATGTTTCTTTACACATTGCAGCAGAAAATCTCTCTATTTAGATAGGCTACAGGTCTAATATTCTTCCATGGTGTGTCATTTTGATGCAAACTGAAATCAGAAACAAATCATCAGGAATTGCTGCCACATTCAACCTGTTATTCTTTGAAGATTAATATAATTTTTCCCCACCTTGGGAATAAGGCAGGAAAATATCAACCAAAGAGGTAAGATTCTTTAATGTTTAGCCCAAGGTTTTGTAAAGGGCCAGACATTTAAGAATCTGATCGTTGGTAGTTGAGATTTTACTGCCTTATTCCTGTATTGGGAAATGATTATTTATCTCTAACCCTCATTAGTCTGTTTCTGTCAGTGTTTACCACCTCTTTGTACTATTACATAAGAGATGTCTTTTTTTTTTGACATTCATGGTATGTATTATTACAAGACACTGATGTCATCAAAATTAATTGTTCATTTAGGCATGATCTCATAGAATGTTCTCAATATAGACTGCAAAGAATCAAAAAGGAAAGAAAGCAGAAAGACCTCCAGAGGAAACAAAAAGCAGCGGAAAACAGAAAACATTTAGCAAATGTCAGGTGAGTGATTTACTCCCCAAACAGTGTACATAATTCTACAGGTGTTTTCATCTTTTATAAGAGATGAAATAAACTAATTTGGATACATAACTATACTTTCTGATATCAATGATCAAAGTCTGGTACTTAATATCTTTTGTGTGATGAATCGTTCTTCAACTGCGTTCTATCGTATAAGTTTCTTTATTGTAGACTCGGTGAAAACGTTTCTGGAATTTCATTTTTGATAAGTGGAAACTTCATCCTCTTGGAGAAGTAATCACCTTACCAGCCCATTTAAAACTGATGGTAATACATTTTGTATCCCAAATATTTTGCTGTAATATGAAGTATGACCATTGTAAATGGTGATTGTATGTCAAAACAATATACTTGTGCTTGTCCATTTCAGAGTTGTTCAAAGGAACCTTGTATTTGTTGTTGGTCTTTCCAAAAAATTAGCAGAACCAGAGGTGTTAAAAAAGCATGAATATTTTGGAAAATTTGGGAAAATTCATAAAGTTGTCATCAATCAAAGTACTTCCTATGCTGGAGCACAGGTAATGTTGAAGTCATAAAACATACCATGTATATTTGATGTATATCAAGTTCAATAATTGTGCATTTTATTTGAGCTCCTTGATGAATTTAATGATCATTTTTGTCACGTGAAGCATTGATATGATAGCAAAATTCTTCCATAGAACATATATCAGTTTATCATTATAATCCAAATGTTCTTGGGTCACAAGAATTTATCCAGATCAAGGCCCTTAGGCCAAGTCAAACTTGAAGCTTTTCAATCAACATCTTTTAATGGGAGCATCACAGAAGGAGTCGTATCTTATTTTTGTTTGCCAGAATTATCTGTAGACATTTATACTAACACTGCGAAGTTAATGGTCAGTGAATTAACATGATTTTGGGGTCAGTATTGGGTGGTAGCTGGTTGCATTTGACAGATGGTCGCTTAATACAGTTAAATTTTATAGTAAAAAAGGATGGGAGGGATGAGAAGTCGCTGCATACAACAAATGGTTGTTTAATACAGATGGCTGCTTGAGCAGAATTCATACTACTTTTTCTTGTTATAAATATTTACATCTGATAAATGTATATTGATATAACAGAATGTTACAAGTATGTTTAAGCAATGCTCATATGAAAATTGCTTCAATCTGAAGCGAAGGGTCAATAGTGCACTTGATTGAAACTAGCTTACAAAACCTCTTTAGTGGCAGTGATCAAATAAAATATGAAAAGCTCTTTAGTGGCAGTGATCAAAATAAATTTGAAAAACTCTTTAGTGGCAGTGATCAAAATAAATATGAAAAAGCTCTTGAGTTGCAGTGATCAAAATAAATATGAAAAGCTTTTGAGTGGCAGTGATCTAAATAAATATGAAAAGCTCTTTAGTGGCGGTGATCAGAATAAATTAGTAAAGTTCTTTAGTGGCAGTGATCAGAATAAATAGGAAAAGCTTTTGAGTGGCAGTGATCTAAATAAATAAGAAAAGCTTTTTAGTGGCGGTGATCAGAATAAATTAATAAAGCTCTTTAGTGGCAGTGATCAAAATAAATACGAAAAGCTCTCTGTTAATTGGCAGTTACTTTGTCTGACATTAATTTACATAAAGAAAAATAATTAACTATTGAAAATAAAAAATGAAACTTACAACTTCCAGATATTCTTAAATCTGAAAGAGACAAAATACAAAATATTTATATGATGTTCACATTGATTATATTTAGTTAACTTGGCAATAAAATATGGTAATGCAGGCATAAAAAAACACATTTATTTGTGCCTGGAAAGCTAAAGATCAGTTTTATTTTGCCCTTAGATATATTCTATTTAAGATTCTTAACCAATGAAATCATATATTGGATAATATTTTGCAGGGTCCAAGTGCTAGTGCTTATGTGACATACCATCGTTCTGATGACGCTCTCCGGGCCATCTTAGCTGTAAACAATGTACATGTTGATGGTAGAACGCTGAAAGCTTCATTGGGTACAACTAAATACTGCAGTCATTTCCTTAGGGGTGCACAATGCCCTAAGCAAGTAAGTCAATTCAGTGCTTTGATTTTTAAAAAAAAATTACGATCTTTATTTTACAAAATTAGTTAAGCAACATGTATAGGCCATTTTTAAGACACGAGCCTTTGAAGCAGTGCCACTCATTATTAAGTGAAAAATAAGTGTCTTGAGGTAACTTGTAATGCACATGTACAGGGAGTACTGCAGACCCGGAAATTTCTGAACAGTATCATTTTCACCTCTTTCACCCTCATTAATTAGGGCAAATTTATCACAATATTGGAAATAACTACGCACCATTTTTAACATTAATTATATGTGAAGGGCAAGTATAACACTGCCCAGAAACAGATGTTACCAGTGGAGGGCGAAAATAACACTGCCCTGGGAAACAGATTTTACCAGTGGAGGACGAAAATAACATTGTCCTGAAACAGATTTTACCAGTGGAGGGCGAAAATAACACTGCCCGCAAAACAGATTTTACCAGTAGAGGGTGAAAATAACACTGCCCTGATGCAGATTTCACTAGTGAAGGGCAAAAATAACAATGTCTTGAAACAGATTTTACCAGTGGAGGGCGAAAATAACACTGCCCTGGTAAACAGATTTTACCAGTTGAGGGCAAAAATATTACTGCCCGGAAACGGATTCTACCAGTGGAGTGTAAAAATAACACTGCCCGGACACAGATTTTACCATTGGAGGGTTAAAATAACACTGCCCTGAAACAGATTTTACCAGCGGAGGGCAAAAATAACACTGCCCTTGGAAACAGATTTTACCAGTGGAAGGTAAAAATAACACTGCCCTGAAACAGATTTCACCAGTGGAAGGCAAAACTAACACGCCTGGAAACAGATTTAACCAGTGGAGGGCAAAAATAACACTGCCCGAAAAAAGCTCTTACCAGTGGAGGGCGAAAATAACACTGCCCTGGGAAACAGATTTTACTAGTGGAAGGTAAAAATAACACTGCCCTGAAACAGATTTCACCAGTGGAAGGCAAAAATAACAAGCCTGGAAATAGATTTAACCAGTGGAAGGCGAAAAAAGCATCATCTTGAAACAGATTTTACCAGTGGAGGGCAAAAATATTACTGCCCGGACACAGATTTCACCAGTGGAGGGCAAAAATATCACTGGCAGGAAACAGATTTTACCAGTGGAGGGTGAAAATAACATTGTCTGGAAACAGATTTTACCAGTTGAGGGCAAAAATATTACTGCCCGGAAACAGATTCTACCAGGTGAAGGCAAAAATATTACTGGCCCTGAAACAGATTTCACCAGTGGAGGGCAAAAATAACAATGCCTGAAACAGATTTTACCAGCGAAAGTTTCCCGGCATATATGTCCTAATCCTGTTCCCAGTCCAAGTTTTTTATCCAACAGTACAGGGGAATCCCAGACAGTTTCTCTAAAGAATCAACATAAAATGTAAATCAAACATTAAACAAATCTTTCCTAACAATACGTGCAGCTTAATGTCTCAAGACATAGTTCTTGTTTGATTCAGGATAAACATCATTTACTTGGAAATCAAAATATCATCATCTTTTCCTATCATTGTCTGCATGTCAGACCCAAAACAAGGCAGGAGTCTTCCCTTAAATCACTTAGTTTCTAATAGTACTAGTGTGTGTATCAACATTCAGCTAACATCATCATCCTGTAATGTCTTCTATGTTCCAAATGAGATTCCTGTTCTCATGCAACTTGATGTTATTCCATTCTTGTTTTACCTTTCACTTCCTAATTGCTATACTTTAGCCGCAAATATTACCTACAGTGCCTGAAATGGATGGTCGCCAGCTCGCCAATGGCGATTTAAGTCTTGCTCGGGTGACCAAAAGTTGTCAAAAGTGAGGCAGTCACTGGCCCAACAAAAATAGTTTGGGCGAATGTCAAAAAATTTTGTGAATAAAACAAATTATAGTCCCTTTCACATTAACTGGGGGACAGTACATTTTTTAGTTGTTATTACTTCGGTTTGAATTGAACTGTCCCTGATTTAGAAAATGTGATGATTTTTTTTCAGATATTCTTTATATGCTCCATAAAAATACAGCTAGAGTGTCTTCTTTGAGGTGCAAGTTTTATATTCGTAGGGAAATACAAAAGACCTGAATGGAATGGATTATATCAGGTGTTAACACTAGGGTCGAAGAATTAAAAATATAATGTTTTATTTGGTTTTACATATTACAAACTTTATTATGTTATATGTAATGTAAATGTTAAGTTTTTTTTTCCCAAAAATTATTTGGGCCCCCAAAATGTCATTTGAGCCAGTGCTTCAAGTTTTTCACTCGACCCCAAAAAAAATTGATATCTTTTAAAACAAAATATGTTTTGTTTGAAAGCATTCTTGAAACTTATGAATAATATGTCGGTTATAGATGTTTAAGTTAAAAAAGCTTGTCAGAAAGAGTTATTTTTTTGTTTCTTACTTGGTTTAAATGTTTCAACATGGAATTTTTATAAGGTTTGGTTTGATTGCTTGGTTCTTTAAAAGTATTTATTCGTTGTTTTGTCTGTTTAATTACAGGATTGCATGTATTTACATGAACTGGGTGAAGAAGCAGCAAGCTTTACAAAAGAAGAAATGCAAGTTGGGTAAGTTGAAATCATCAAATGAAATCTCTCTGCTATGGGTAAGTAGCTTGATGGTATAATTGGTACTTAGCTATAGGTTGGTAGTTGGATACATGAATATGATTTGGTAATACTTGGCCACGGATTCGCACTATAGTTGGAAACCTGGTTAAAGGTTGGTAAAAGTATAGTAGGTACTTGGCTATGGGTTGGTAGTATAGTTGGGTACTTGGCTATGGGTTGGTAGAATAGTTAGGTACTTGGCTATGGGTTGGAATTATAGTTGGGTACTTGACTATATGTTAGTAGTATAGTTGTGTTCTTGGCTATACATAAGTATTAAAGTTGGGTATTTGGCTATGGGTTGGTAGTTTAGTTTGGTATTTTGTTACTTAGTCCCCCACCAGGAACTGGGGGAGGGGGGGGGGCGGGCTATAGTTTTGCGCCGTGTCTGTCCATCCTTCCGTCCTTCTGCTTTCTTGTCTGGGCTCGATTTCCTACGATACTAGTCCCTGGAACTTTGGTGAAGTGGTGTGTCACTCTGACCTACATTTTGACCTTTGACCTACATCAAAGAAAAAGTTTGTCCGGGTTGTATCTCCTACACTACTAGTTTATTATGAATTTATCATCTGTGCATTCTTGGCATTTAATTTCACATCTGATGGGGGACTATAATTCACCGAATTGTCTTATTTTGTATGTAGCTAGTGTTGAGGAGGGGATGCTTGGAATTACTTAAGAGATTAAATAGTCAAATAACTGAAAATAGAATGTTGATATTTAATACATTTTCTTAGCAACAACTGCCATCCTTTTTGGTTTAGAATGCATATACTACTGTATAATCATTTATTTATGTGTGGTTGATATTTCGTGGTTTTCATATACTAGCCTGTTTCAGGGACATTATATTTTGCTGATTTGTGAGTTTCCCATATCTATATCATACCAAATTTATGTTTTTGTGAGGATTTAATTTCGTAGATTTTTGTTATCAACGAAATAAACAAAATATAATGTCCCACAGAAATTCATGATTTTACAGTATGTATTGGATATTTATGCTGAAAAATTTGCTAATATTTAATATGCTGTCCTTTCTTTTCAGCAAACATCAAGAGTATGAACAAAAACTGCTTGAATCGTTTATGAACTCCCAAAATACTGCAAACAATCATGTGACAGGAACAAGCAATAAAACTATACCAACAAGGTAAGAGGTGCAGGCTTTAATCTGTAGGGAAATTCACTTGTTTGGTGATTCTATTTAGTCCAGTTAAAGTTTTTTGTTGCTGCCTTTCTATTGTGTTGAGGTATGGGATTCTTGAATGAGGTTATAATAAAACTATAATACTGTAAAACTTGTACAAGTCTAAGTTCTCTGGACAGATGGATATATCTGTTATTGCTCTTGATTTTTTTTTTTTTAAAGAAAAAAGGCAACATCACCTATCCCGGTAAACCAGACGTCCACTTCAGGGACGCCACCACATCAACAGGTCTCTATGCCAGAACAGATTCAACAGCAACAGACACCTCCAAACAATACACCCCCTCAGCACACACAGCCACTTCCCAACACATCCAACAAAGACGCCTGGCCGTCACTACAGACGGGGCGATCAGAACAGCGTCTCACCAACGGTAACAGACCCAACCACAACCAACAGAAAACAGATACACAGCCCCAACCCAACCACAACAGAGCCCCAGGCAACCACAAAGCTCGCACAAAGACAGAGGCTGACATAGAAAACAAGTAAGTCGGTGCCGGGATGTGTTTTAAACAATTTTTTTATACAAAATTCTTGAAAGTGTTGCAAGTGATAGTCTTTACAGAAACTACTTTTAAGCTTTTCAATTATTACAAAGTTTGTATGTGTTATAGGAAAATCATTATTGGATAGGGATGCTGACATCGATATAAATCTCATAGAATGCAGTAAGATCACTGCACTTCTCACAGAGAATGTTAATGTTGCTAGCCATTCTAATACACATATAAGATAGGACTAATTCATTGATAAAATAGGATTATTATCAGTATATGAACTTTAACTTTTGCAGTGCCCTCCACAATACAATAGACAAACCAACAGACACTTCAGCAAAGTCAGACATACCAACAGTATCTCCACCACAGAGCTCATCGTCCCTGGGGACAGGTTCCCCAGTATCCCTACCCCCAGGCCTGACAACATCAACTCATAGCAAGGCTCCCCTGGGTGCACAACTATCTGCAAGATTGATGGCCAACCCAGGACTAAAGCCTATATTGTTTGACAACCCTGCCCAGAGTCTTTCACTGTTCAGTAATGGCAATGGCTTTCATGGCAAACGATTCCAAAAGTTACCTGTGCCAACAGTGCCAGCAGGTAGGTCAAGTAGGTATTGAACCAATACCAAGCTATTTTTATATAGCTTGGAATGTAAATATTTATGAGTTGGATGGCACATGCAGGTAACTTTTTAATTTACTACAAATTAGTAGATTTAAACTGGAATTCAGGATTTTCACTTTTGGACAATAGACATGAAAAAAATTGACTCTTGCATTTTACTCAATATTTCAGATTTTGTATTTTTTTCTGTTTGAAGGTCTGGACAGTTCGAAGTTGTATTTTTAGTTCACCTGATACAAAGTCTCAAGTGACCTATTCTAATCGCCTTTTGTCCGTCGTCGTGCGTCGTCCGTCCGTAAACAATTTACATTTTCGACTTCTTCTCAGAAACCCCTGAACCAATTTCAATGAAATTTGGCAGACACCTTCCATGGCCAAAGGCCAACCAAAATTGTGAATTATATGGTCCCAAGCCCCCAGGTGCCTGAGGGGCGGGGCAAAAAGGGATCAAATTGACTAAAATTTCAAAAATCTTCTTCTCAAAATCAAGTTAAGGTAGAATCAAATACTCTTCATAGATGGAAGGGTCTTTAGGTGCTTTACCAAACTCATGAATTTCATGACCCTGGGGTCTCACGTTTATCCCCGGGAAGGAGGGAGGGGGGGGGGGCAAATTTATTGGAATTTTAATGCAGAGTTGATAGTTCAAAAATTTTGAGTCAGCCCTACCCCCAAGGGTTGTAGGGCAGGGCCCAAAGGAGTCGATGTTCTAAATATTTCTTCAGTTTTCTTGTTTAGAATCAAAGGTGCTAGTTTAAAATACTCTTTAGTCTTAATTCTGTAGGCTAGATATTGATTAAGATGGTTTTATTGTATTTTCTCACTTTGAATATTATTTCTGGTCATGTTTTAAAAACAAAATCAACTGTCTGAATAAAATATATCAGAACTCAGGTTACCGTTAAGGCCCATGGGCCTCTTGTTATGTGACATATAATCTGTTTGAGACTTACTAACTCAACACTACTACTGATTAGTCATATGTAGGTAATATTAGCTGTTTCTTAATGTAATAAAGGTTTGCCTTTCTCCTTCTAGTAAAGGGACATTGAATTTTGTTTTTACTTGTAAAATTAATGTTATGCCAAGTTTTAGGTTCCTGTTTTGAAACAGTTTCCAATTATTTCTACTTTATGATCAAAAGGGTCTTTGGATTTGATCCCCATGGCAGAGATATTTTTAAGTCATCTGAGACAAAGTCTCAATTGACCTATTGCGATAGCCTTTTGTCCTGCGTCGTGCATCGTAAACAATTTATATTTTCGACTTCTTCTCAATAACCAAAACCCAGGGTGCTGATATTGGACCTGTAGCATGCTGGGATGAAGGGCTACCGAGTTTGTTCAAATAAATTACTTCCACTCATATTCAAGGTCACAGGGTCAAATATGTTGAAATCTTTGAGCAAATTCTTCTGAATAACCATGAGGCCCAAAAATTTGATATTTGGATGACTTGGACCCACTTTCAAGGTCACATTTTGTCAGATATGTAAATGACTTCATCTCATGAAACAAAAGTTCTAGGATGGTGATATTTGACAAGTTGCATGCTGAAATAAAAAGGCTTTGAATTGTGTTCAACGTAATGACCTTGTTCACTTAATGTGTACTTGCAGATTTTCACATCACATCTTAACAATAAAATAAAGCTACCAGTACCTATGATATAACTCAGGTGATCGCTAAGTTCCTTGGGCCTCTTGTTTGAGAAAAAAAATTGTACTAGAAGTATATTATGTAACTCTTTCATCAAAGTTAATCCAAATCAGGAAAATGTTAAGTAATGTGGAGGTTTGTTTTGTGTGTAACAGCCTATTTGAAAAAAATATGTAGATTATAGTTGAATGATCATGTGTTGAAATACTTTTCAGAAGTTCCAGAGCCAGTTTCAACCCCAGAAATTGCAGAGTCAATTCAAGTGACAAGCTGTACTGATTGGCAAGCTGCTTTTGGATTTGGGCCAAAAACCAGAGACTTGCCAGATGATGATTTAGGTAAATACTGCAAAGATAAGTTTCAAATAATTGCTATAATGATCTATCTTTCATGTTTGTCTTTTGTATAAAAAAAAGTGCTACTAAAGAAATGATATTTTTGTTAATGCAATGTTTATTTTACAATATCTTCTCCATCTGTTCAAATTATGCAGTTCTTTTTTAATAACCTTGAGAAGCACTTAAATCAGAACCACCAATATGTATTTTGATATTGTTTTAGCTACTCCTATGACTGTTATCTTGAAGGTGGTTTTACAAAGAGATGAAAATTTGGGCCAGTTAAATCAGTAAGCACTAAAGACAATCCTTACGGTTTATATTAAGCTGTAAACTATTTATTCTTTTAGGTTTTGATCCTTGGGATGAGTCATCCAAAGGTTTGGCAGATTTGCTAGAGAAGGAAAATGGTATCAGCCAAACCCACAGACCAAACTATACAGATCAAAATAATCGCTCCAACCACCAACCCCAAAGTTTGCCACCAGGCTTTTCACTGAGTCAGCTACAGCAGCAACAACAGCAACAGATGCATCATCCAGCATTTCTTAGACCAGGTCACTTCAATATTAAGTTTAAAAGTCACTTTTCATTTCTTACAAAAGCATATGTAAAATCGCAGGAAAATCATCTTGCTGTATAGAAAATATTGGTTACGTACAAGTGACTTGAATTTGTTAAGTTATTCATAAATTAATTAAAATGATATTGCACACACTATATCTTTATGATTTTCTGTCAGTAATAATTATTATAGTAATATTTGCATTCTTTATTTCTGATGATGTTTTGTTTCACCAGATATAGGTAACAATGGAATGCTAGGGTTTATACAGCCAAATATGCCTCCACCAAACTCATACCACAGTATGTTTGATGATGGAAAAGAACAAAATCATGTCAATGCTCAGGTACGTAGGCACACATATTTAGCCAATTTGAAATATTCCTTATTCAATACATGGTTTGAAAGAGGAAAATATGTAGATAAATAAAGAGATATTACTCTATATGCCTTTAAACTGACGGTTTGTGCTGAATTGTTAGAAAATAATGAAATGTACTGATCCAGTAACAATTCTTCTGTAGAGTATTAAAAAAGTGGTGCATTTCAATCCTAAAGATTTGTTCTGCTATCTTACAAATTTCATGTAATGTTAGATAATTTCGAACTTAACTGAATTCAAGGAAGATAAAATGTTCTAAACAGTTACTTTAATTCTTTTCTTTTTCAGCGAGATGTGTTCAATACGAAAGATTGGCAAGATGGTCTGCGAGCGTTATTGCCAAATATTAACATTAGTTTTGGTGCATCACAGCAAGCAAATAACCCAATGTCTACACACACTTCCTTACACAGTCAACAGCAACAAAAAAGTGAGTACACCTTATATAGACACTAACTTAATGTCTACTATCACCATCTAGCAGTCATTACTGACCAGACAAGAGTTTTGTGGTATTGACTTTTCTGTCTGTTAGTACAGCATTGTGCAGACAATTCACTGTAAGTATTGATATTATAACAGTGGTCATACTGCTGTGAGTAGGTCTTCCTGCTGAAGCATCATTAGTGTTGATCAATAAACATTGATAACAACATCGGAAATATTTCAAACTGCTTTAATATTAGCATTGATTTAATTTGTAACGACAGCATTGACAGAAACATCAGGATAGCATATCATATATATATAAACTGTCATTGATCTACATTGATTAAATGTGTGGATTCCTTATCAAATTAACCTTGCTTAAAATTGATATCACAACACATGTTGAATGTTTTCCAGGCTCAGTGTTATCATCAGACAGTCCACCCCACTGGTTAAAGTCTATTCACCAGCTCACAGACATAGAAGGAAGCCATACAAACAGCCAAAATCACAGACTACCTTTTGTGCAACAGTTCCCCCTCAGAAGTAAGCTGAAGAAAAGCAGTATTTTACTAGACATCAGTATTCAGTTTCCCTCTTAATTGAAAGTAGTGGATCATGTAGATGTTCCTAGAATGTAGGTCTGAAATATGCATGGATCGTTAAAGTACAGCTTTTATATACCCACCCTAAAGGTGGGTGTATATTCGCATGGCTTTGTCCGTCCGTCTGTTCGTTCACCCGTCCGTCCATTTGTTCGTTCGTTGGTCCGTCAGCATTTTCTTTGTCCGATACTTTTTCAGAAAACTAGCAGAAGAATATTAATGAAATTTCACACAAATGTTATATGCATCAAGATCTGAAGCTTAGTCGAATTTGAGATCTATTCGATATGTCATTACATAGTTATGGCCCATGACTTTGAAAAATTAGTTCGTCCGTCAACATTTTCTTTGTTCATGACATTCCTGGAAAACAAGCAGAAGGATATTATTGAAATTTTACACAAATGTTATATGCATCAAGATCTGAAGCTGAGTCGAATTAGAGATTTATTCGATATGTCATTACAGAGTTATGGTTCATGACTTTGACAAATTTGTTCATCCGTCAACATTTTCTTTGTCCGTGACTTTTCCAGGAAACTAGGAGAAGGATATTATTGAAATGTTACACAAATGTTATATGCATCAAGATCTGGACCTGAGTCGAATTAGAGATTTATTCGATATGTCATTACAGAGTTATGACCCATGACTTTTTTATTTCAGAAAAAATTGACCTGACATATCATATATAATATCACCTTAATGTGGACTCGCATATATTTCGGGTTTTTTTTCATCTAGTAACCAAAACCATATTGTTAGCATTTTTACTTTTTACATAGTTATGGCCAATGATTGCGAAAAATTTCTACAAATGTAAGAGTGGCCATAACTTAATTTCTTTTTGCATGCTTTGTATTGCTTTCCCATTTCCCTTCATTTAGTACTAGTATTGCTATTAATCCCTCAACCAGTTTTGGAATTTCAACATGTTAACGCGAAAAATTCCTGTGATTGCGGGCATCGGTTTTGTGGTTGGGTGTATCATGTACCATCCGCGGTACTCTTGTTGTTTTAATGCAAATAACTAATAGGGTATTTATAGTACCCATTGTTGACTCCGACATCGAGTCTGCCCATTCTTCAAACCTGAATAAATATGGTAACAATACTTTTTTTTAAATCCTCATTTGAAAAAAACACTTTATGAAGCTCTGCTGCAGCTTCACTAGCCTATGTGTGACTTTGCATTTTGTTGACTTTTTCAGACACAGGCTGGCCCACACAGACACAGACCCCTCCCCCGGGCTTTCAGACATCCATCAGACCTCCCACACATCCCACAGAACCTCACAAAATCTCTGAAGGCAAGTCCTACAAATGTTTCCCTGTGCCAAATAGTTATCTCTTTCAATTATCAATGAGTGAGTAACTTGGATAATTTCAAAAGTTAATCAAACATAAATGACATTGGATTCTTTCTTGATAATTTCTAGTGCCAACCAATATCTTTTCTCTTTTTACTGTGACTACTTGAGTTTCTTAAAATTAATCAAACATGTGCCATGTTGATTGATGGGAACAAGTTACAGGAATGTTTTACTGTCTTCTGGCGTGTTAAGTCTTTAAAAATAATGGAAATTTGTGTTGCTGCTTATGATGTTAAGTTTATTTATCTTTGCAGGTTTACAGTAGCTTTAATCTCCTACGACAGACAGAAGACAAAGAGTTTTTTTTTATTTCTACAAAGTCAACCCTCATAGTTTATCTTCTACCCCAGTGACAACTTGATTTATGATGGGCAGGCAGGAATAAATGGCATCACTTCAACCAGGACACTGGTTACACTTACCTGTCTATTTATTTTATGATGTTAAAAAACTTTATGTATTCAAACAATTTCAGTGGTTCTTTTTCTCTTTTTATTATCCCCAAATGTCCTTCTTTTAAATATTCAGCTGTGAAGTCTGACAAGGGATGGGTTCGTTCACAACTATTTAAACCCTTGACAGACCGTTATAGAAATATCAACTGAATGAAGAAAATGTTTGGTACAACATTGGGATTTGTTACATTTATTCGGTATATAAAATCATCTTTAGACCATGGAAAATATGATTTTAATATTTGAACAGTTAGTAATTGCAGTATCTGAGTATTTTGTGAGGTTGGCTGATAAGTACTATAGATTACTTACATTTCCTACAGACTAATTATGTGAAGTGACCTTTCAATACTGATATGTTCTGTATAACGAATAATTGTTTGTGTGATACTTGAAATCGTGATGGATGCTCATTGTGAGTTTATGCAAAGGAAAATATCAGGTAAAATGTAAGTAATCTAGATTAGTGCTGAAAACACCCTTTTACTATCAGTGAAATAGCAGTAGAAGTGTGATCCATTAAATGCATTTTATTTTATATGAAGTTTGTACTGTCATCAAAGGAATATTGTGAATAAGGCTAAGATTAGCAAAAAGCTGTTTATAAAGCGAAGATTTTAGATGTTTAGAAATTTATTCGCAATCTATTAATGCTATTTATTAATTCTACTCTTAATTTATTGAATTGCTTAGAACTTACAGTGGTATGGTAAAGTAGTGTTACAGAGTTGTGATGTAAAACAAAAAATTGATTTTATACTACACATTATCAAACATGTGTCATGAATTAATAAGAAGATATATACATACTCGCATTATTAGTGGTTGTGTTTTCTTGCTGCCCATCATCATCAAGTTGTCGGTTGTTTATTAACGATTTAAATCCTTTTCAAGGTACAGACACAACACAGGACATACATACTGGATTTTAATGGCTCTGTAACATTAAAGTTGTATCAGAGGTGTGATTTTTTAAACTACAGAAATATGGGATTAAAGTCCCTGGGGTTTTAAATTAAACATATTTTTTGGTTCGTGATTAATGGTACAGCTTTATCATTTCAAATTACATAATATGAGACCATTTACTGTCAAACAAAAAAATTTGAACCTTTAGTATACATATGTATTGAAAAAAGATTATTCTTGATTTTTGAAATTTATAGACTTGTTACGAAATAATAACATAAGATAGAGAAATATGTGATTGTTGGAAGTAATCAAGATGACACTGTATTTGACTTAGTTCATGAAGTCCTGCCCGGTGTGCCCATACAATCATGTTTTCTGTAGGCATAGAATCTTCATCTCATTTCTTCATTAAGCTTGGTACATATTCTCCAGGTTACAATACATTTTAAACCTCACAAGGTTTGTCTTTATTTCCAATATTCTGAGGTATGACTTTCCTTCCCTTATACACAGGGTAGCTAGCAAGCTGCCACCATTTATTCTGCAAGACAAATGATATTTATATGCAGACATATTGTAACAAAGAAGTTGAGAAATTATTTGAACAGCTGTTATCACAGAAGTGGGTGATGAGAGCTGATGAGGTGAGGACATGTATGCTGGAGACATATAAGGCTGTACGTTTTGAGCCCTTGGTGTTATTATTTCCCATATCAAACATGATTTTAAGCTTTACGAGTATGTTATGATTATGACAAGAATACCATAGCTTACCTACACATTGTGCAAACGTTTGAAATTTGGCAACTCCTGCCATCTCCACGTTTAGTAGCTTTCTGGTGAATTGTACAAAACTAAAGAATAGAGGTGGTTCACATGCCAACAGATGAACAGGCTAGCCATTCTTATGCTTGGTACCATTAAAAGTTACAGCCTGCATTGGTCTGACCTTTACATGAGAATAATAAAGTATTACTAAAACATCTCACTTGTGTTGTTGTCTATTTAAGCTTCACAAAGAATGATCTTGGTGATCAAAAATATTGATGTATAAGTTGAAATTGAAGTAGATACTTGCTGTTATATCAAAAAATATAATACGAAAATAGTTTGTTTGGAGGTATCATCCACTTGTTGATGTAGGCTTAAGTTCATGAAATTACGTGTAAAAGTACAAATATTTTTCACGTCCCTAAATGATACTAAGGGTAGTTTACACTGTATGCCATGTAACCGCTTTTAAGTTAAAACTCATTCTCAATGGCTTAGAAAAATTGCCATGGGTTTCCCATTTTAAACCAAAACAACTATTTTAACATGTTTTCGTTAATAAATTTTAAAAGGTAATTTAATCCGAACGTTTGAAGGTTTCAGGTTACTATGAGAACATTTAAATTGGCTTGCATTTTACCCTGCACTTATTATTCGTATTCATAGTGATCTGTACCAAGAAATTAGTTATCAACTATAAGGTCCTGTATCAAACATGAAAGATGGGATGCCCTTTAGTAACCGGCATATCTATCTATCTGCATGTCTTGAAGTTTTTTAGTCCACCATCATCTGATGGTGGGCTATTCAAATCTCTGTTCGTGGTCTGTATTCCGTCCTTAAACGATTCTTGTTATTGCTATTTCTCAAAAAGTAACAGAGGGATCTCTCTAGAATTTCTTATGTAAGTTCCCCTTGGTCCTTAGCTGTGCAGGGCAACTTTTGTGACTGATCCAATAAACAATATGGCAGCCGTCTTTGATTTTGATAGTGAGGGTTTGTTATCACTATTACTCAGGAGGTACAAGAGGGATCTTTCTCAAATTTTATATGCAAGTTCCCCTTGGTCCTTAGCTGTGCAGGGCAACATTTGAGACTGATCTGATAAACAACATGGCCGACAGGCAGCCATCTTTGATTTTGATTGTGAAGGCTTGTTATCGCTATTTCTCAAGAATTACAAAAGGGATCTCTCTCAAATTTGTTATGTAAGTTGACCTTGGTCTTAAGTTGTGCAGGGCAATTTTCGAGACTGATGTGATAAACAAAATGGTCGACAGGCAGCCATTTTGGATTTAAAAATGATTGTTTGTTATCGCAATTTCTCAATAAGCAGTGGAGAGATCTTTCTCAAATCTTATATGTAGGTTCCCCTTGGTCCTTAGCTGAGCGTATTT
>JAULCA010400229.1:0-11871 GCA_032360845.1 Crassadoma gigantea
ACAGCAGTCCGACCGGACGATAGCTATTACACTGATTCTGACATTGAACAACAGGATATTTTAAACGACATATTTCTAGCCAACAAAGCCATTCAGGAACCTCCATGTTCACTAGTGCGCTCAAGTACATCGAATCCTCTATTTACACTTACGGACCATGATTTAGACTTGTCTTTACCAAATAAATTATATTCTGAGGACATTTTCCCTTCACAGGATACATTTATCTCTACATCATCTGGAAACTCAACAATTTATGAATTGGACATAGCGAAATCCATTATTTTTCAAAAGTATTCAGGATAACTACATGAAAACGGAGAAAAATTTCTATCAGAATTCCAGTCCTATGCTACATTAATTAATGTCACTGGAGATAACAACAAAAAATTGCAGCTTTCCATTTGCATTTGTTGGGACCAGCATTAGCATGATTCAACTCATTGCCTCAAACCACAAAGGACACATGGCAGAGTTTGATGGAGGAATTCAAGTCCAGATTCATCACCATTGATTGGCAAAGCGCCCAGATGCTTATTGAGAATGAAACATTTAACAAGCTGTGTCTCTAAGCAGGCCAACCTATGGAAGACTTTCACTGTTCATTGTTGAAAAAGGGCCAATTAATCAGAAAACCAGAACATGAAATTCTAGCAAGGTTCATAAGTGGATTACCACAGGAGCTAGCATTCTTCGTCCGTGCAGGGAACCCAAAGGACCTGTCTGCTGCCTTAATAGCTGCAAAAATGGGAGAAAGCTGTGGCTACCGTAAACACAGAGAGGATTCTACTTGGGTATTATGTGCAATGTCTTCTACGAAAGGTATTGAACCTCCACAGAAACAACAGGAAATAAGCGACTTAAAAGCTCAGGTGGAGAAACTTACTACCCTTGTTGACGCTATGGCTGCTAAACAGTCTACCAAACATTCACAATCCCAACCTGGTTCCAGGCCTTATCCCCAGTCTCACCTGCTATCAACCTCTGGTCAACAACAGCTTTCACATGATGGTAATTCTCGTCATTTACTTAAATGCTTTGCTTGCCATGGTCTTGGTCACCCTAAACGGCTATGTAATTGGAATGGGATTGGAGAATCAGCCTCAGGTCTGCAGTGCCAGCTTTGCCAGCAGTGGGGCCATCCAGCTACAGCTTGTAGATTCTTAAGCAATAATAATGGACCACAGGGAAACCAACAACCCCCAGGTTGGAATAGCCCCCCCCCCCCCCCTCCTCGGTAAACACAGTGTAAACTCAATTCATGTGGGGTATAATTCACACCAGGATGTTTCAGAACCTCAATTTCTTTTTCTCCCTCTTAAAATTTATCAAATTCAAATATCTGCTCTTCTCGACACAGGCAGTTCTCTGAATATTATCAGTGAAAATTTGAATGACAGTATACCACCTTACTTCAAAGATAACTTTCAACATCTGCCTGACAAACAGATATTATTGGCTGACAATAAGAAGAGAGCAATCATTGGAACCACAACAATAACCATACAAGTAGCTGGGTTTGTTCACCACATTCTAATAGATATTTTACCTTGTACATCTCATCCTTTGATTCTAGGAGTAAAATATCTACAGGACAAAGGAGTCACTCTATATTTTGCTAATTCTACTTGTTCTTTTGATCAATCTCCAGTCACATGTACCAAAAGGATGGTTTTACCTCCAAATTCAGAAAATGTATTATGGGGAGCAGTACCAAAACACATTCTATGTGGTTCACAGGGCATATGTTGTGAAAGTAGTTTTTGTGTTCACAAAAACTTAATGGTTGCCAGGACGGACATTGGTGACAGTTGCTAAGGATGGTGTAGTTCCAATTTAGATTTTAAATCCTACTTCAAATCCTGTTACTTTGCTGCATGGAAAAGTTTTGGCGAAGTTTGAACATTCATTGGATTATGATACTTTCCAGTTTTCTACTGACAGTGTGCAGAATGTAGACGCCCACTGGCTCTGCGCATGAACACCATACAGGCATTCACAGCTCCTTCGATTCACTGTTTCACATCCCAGAACACTTGACACCAACAAAGAAAGAAAATCTTCAAGATTTGCTCCGTCGACACAAAGCGCCGTTTGTCACTCCTGAGTCACCAAACCTTGGCTACACTGAGCTTGTTAAACACAAGATCCTCCTCAAACCAGATGTTAAGCCAAAGCATCAAAGACCCTATCGTCTTCCTCCAGATAAACGAGAGGTATTACGACATCAACTTGATGAACTGTTGGATCAAGGAATCATAGCACCAGTTAATGAGTCTGAACAGATCCTCATTACCAGTCCAGTTGTACTTGTATCTAAAAAGGACCACTCAAGTCAACCAACACATCCAATTACCAAGACATCTAGCCTGTCTCAATTTAGATTCTGTGTAGATTTAAGATATCTCAATTCCCAAACTCAGACATTCCAATACCAAATTCCAAATCTCCAAGAACTCACAGAATCTTTTGCGGATAGAAAACTACATACTTAACATCCATTGATTTGTCAAAGGGATTTTTTCAGATGCCAATTGACTCTGTTAGAACCGGATTAAGCATTCTGGAAAGCTTCTTCCACATCCAATTCACAAGGATAGACTGAAAATAGCATTTTTTCGCATTCCAGAACCCACAGGCTATTTTCTACCACAACAACTATCTCACGGGATTAACAGAATGATGCTTACATTACTGCTACAGATGTGGATCAACTCCCTAATGATGATTTTGATAAACCTACAGAGATTGATATTCCCCAGAAACTTCTGAAGATTCTTCTGAACCTGAGAAAATGTCAAACGACATCGCAGATTCATCTGATTCTAAAATTACATTACTGAACAATGCGAGCAGATCTGATTCCATTCTGCCTCGACAAATATGGTACCTGTTCCCCGAGCTTCCGCTGCCCCCTCAACTTTCCAAGAGTGCACCACGGTCTGTTGATAGATCATCAGATAGTTTGAAGAGACAGTCAACCGAGCCACAGATTCCAGGTTTTCCTTGTCGCCCGCAACGTTCTTGTCAGAAACCACTTTGATTCAGGGACTCGGATCATGTGGATCCAGCGGAAATTTCTAACTCTAAATCAGACTATGACAAGGTCAAACGTGTCGTTGCAATGAGGAATTTAGGAAACAGTCATGAATACTTAGTTCACTTGAAAAGTGAGCCTGCTCAAAACGCAAGGAGGTATTCTTTGCTTGAGTTGGACTTAAAAACAAGAGCAAAGATTCATGAGCGACCACCTCCCCTTGTGTAAAGTGGTCAGGTTGTCATTGTTTACACTTGTGACATTTAAGTTGATACACACTGTATCTATTAAGGAAATGTGAAAGTCTACATAAGTTTATGAACACTGTAGGTTGCTACTGTCATAAGTTTTTATGGTTTATATTTCATGGTTTATATAGGAGATCATGATGCTTTAGATGAGTGATTATGATATAAAAGCCAATGTGTAGATTTTTGCATGAGTTCTGGTATACAATATATGCTGAGCTGTTACAGAGTATTATAACAGAATGTTACCATTGCAAGTGATTGCACGTTGTATGGTTGTATTATATCAGATATTTGAAATGGTAGAGGAGACATATGGCTTTCGTTTGCTTTGTGAGAATATTTTTTTTTTGAGGTTACTCTTTTAACTGTTAATCACATGGTCTAATGATACAACATGATGATAATACAAATTTCTAATAACAACAGTTGACCAGAACAAATTTAACATTTTTCATGTTGTTATATGTATGGTCTTGTGTTTGAATCATGAGCTTGATATATAGGTTTCCGAAAAAAAAAAAATCTGCATTTCATCTATTTAAAGTAATCATTCTTTTTTTTATGGTTAAATACCGCCAGGATAATTTGTATGCATTCATAGTGTATTTTATATGATAATTGTATTTTTCCCTTTTAATATAGAAGTTGAATATGGTAAAATTAGTCATAAAGAATTACTGAAGTTTAATGCAAGTACTCTGTGTAATCGCAGAAATTAATACCATATTAATTGCGGCAAGAAAAAATAACTTGAAGTACTTTTGTAGGTGAAGTTTTTTCATACTTTCTATTTAGTCTTAATCCTTGTGTTTATGGTCCAGAAATGCGCAACTGGAAGGTGAATATGGGTATGATTGAGGAATGGTGTCGTGTAAACAAAATTTACTGCAAATTTACTTGTTTGTTTTTATTGTCACTTGACTTCATAATTGATGTGCAATTTATGGAAACATGTTTTGATGTCATGCTACAAATAGATTTCTCACGACCAGTTCTTAATTTCACTGGGTTCAATTTTTTCAGGGGGGGCATGTTATGTACATGGTGTTACTGGTCTGTAAGATATCTATTTATATTATGGTCTAAGGGGAAATAACTCCATTCCGGATATTATTGTTTATTCCCATTGTTGTTTTATTATGTTTTGGATATTAGAATATACAAGATAGCCAGCCGACAATACGACACAGTTTCACCTAGCACTGTGAGTCAGCGTTTACATACGATATTTGTTGCAGTCATTAGAGTGTTTACCTGTTCCTGTAAGTTTAATCACTGGTAACAAGTACTTGCTCGCATCCTTTGTTTACAGATTTATTCATGTTGAATGTTTGTAAAGAACTATTTCTGTAATTTTGGTGCTTCATCACAAGTTCTTTATATGTTTTTGCTATGTACAGTACGTCATATCTCGTACTTCCAGTTTTCAAACATTCGTCCATTGTAATGTCATTTTGACATGTGATTTCTATAGATATTTAAACGTGCTAAGGTGTGACACAGGGTATAATATCAACATTCTCTTAAAGTTAATATTATGTCAAAGAAAGAACACAGTACCTACCACAGGGGTGATGAGTGGTGCCTCGACGGGGGGAAATTAACATATTTTTTTTAAAAGCCTAATAGAAAACAGTGGTCTATTATTTCATGATCAATCAGAAAGATAAAAATTATCTTAATCTTATTTAATATCCATGATTCCTTTGTAAAATGGACTAAATATTTCATAAATGAACATGTGTCCCCATTTGCCCCCCTTCAGGGCAAGTACACTGTAGTTCAATTCGGGACCAGAGGAAGCGGAATTAAATAGTTAATAGACCTAATAGGAACTCAACTTTGTATAAATAAAGCATATACTTGCATGACTGACCAGCGACATCAAATACATTAAATTATACAGAAGTTACAGTTTATATTTTAATCGTGTGGAAGTAATAGCTTTTGGCACCTTGATAATGAGGTGTTTTGGGCTAAACAATCGAATGCCACAGAATGTTCAGCACTTGCTAAACTTGTCTATACTTAATTTAATATGACACTCTAGTTGACTGATGTTGCGAGTACCAGGATATCTATTCTTGTAAATAGATGAAATGACAACAGGTCTCTTTAAGGATAACCCTGTCATTATCACATACACATATCATTAAAGGAATTCTGTATTTTATCGTAATATGCAACTTGTGATAAAATATTTTGTGAATGGTAATAAGAACCTGACAAGATTAATGTATGTATACCTGGGTTTGGGAATCTAGGGGGGTGAGGATCGATTAATATTCCCCTGTTATGTCCTGTTCAACTTCTGAAATCTTTTGGACTTACAATATTATTACAATAATATAAAACAAGAGATCCCTGTCGGCCATGTTGTTTTCTTATTGGTCCCGAAATGAAATATGAACAACTAGGGACCACAGGGAACATACAGATGAAATTTCAGAAAGATAACAAACTTCAAATGTCAAAATCCAAGATGGCAGCCTGAAATTATTCAGGTTGAAAATATGGTCAACTGAAACTGCCCTTTTTGCTTAAATATATATAAGTTCTTTACAATGTATCTTTTTCAGCTAAAAATGACATGTAACAAACTATCCGATGTCAATTCACCATACAAATTTTCTAATGCACATGATGCAATTTTGTTTAGTTACATTCATCATGTCAATGTCTGGGTGTCCACTCAGAGACACACATACAACATAATTTACACTGGTCACTGAATGTTGTTTGTATGAAGTTTGCATTGTCCATGCTAGCCATGGTGGTACATTTGGCAATATGGATTCAGATAATTTAATGCCAGACTGATACCACAGTAGAAAGTGTAAAGTCTTGTGACTCGTCCACAACACAGTCTTCGGGTCGCAGTAGCGATATTTGCATTAGTACACAATCCAGAACTGGAGGGAGTGGCCAAACGAAGGACGATGCTATATCCATTTTGAGTGACAGTACCAATAATGATATTGACAACACACTCTAAATTTGTTAGCCAATATCCAATAAAGTCTTCCTAAATAAAATCATATCATTTATAATAATAGTTCCTTTTATTTTTCTGTCCTTACATGCAATTGTTCCATATGCAGGTATTATCTCCTTTATCTTCAAATGAGTTGCACTCCACTGTACCGTTGTTAGTCTACATTTATAACATTAAATAACTTGATTGTGTCCCCTGAGTCTACATAAATATCTGCAATGATGTTCACAAATTAATGACCCAATTGTCACCCCTGATCTTTACAAGCTTTTCACACTAACTGAAGCAATGAATAGTTTCCTTTTATATATCATTTCATCAGTAATTATTAATCCTGGTGTTGACAAACCTTCAATAAGTTATATTGCACCTGCAATTGAGAATGGAAGTAGTGTTGAATGTCCGATTAAAACAATTAAATAATTTACACACAGTGCCAGTTGTATCAAAGAATTAGGTATTTATTTTCCATCTGAAACATCTTGTGTATTCAGAAATGAATGGCCTATTGTTTTTATGTAATGTGTGCATTATAATAATAGGTAAGTTGACCACCCTGTTGCAAATGCAAAATAACTAATGGGCGGATTGGTCGAGTGGTTAACACTCCGGCCTTCCACGCAGCCGGCCGGGGTTTGATCCCCGTCGGCGTAAGCATGGATATTAGAGAAAGTGTTTTTCTCTTGCCCACACAACTCCAACAACCCAGGTGGAGTATAAATTGGTCTGGGGTGGGTGTTGCGGTATCTGTGCTGTAGCATTCACGTGAGGTGGCACTATAAAAGATGCCGTTGGAAGCACGGTCCCACTACAGACAGAACACATTACATCTCCAGCACACACATAGACATACACACATAGGGAGATATTAGCCAGGTGGCATAGGACTAGTAGTAAGCGCCTGATAAGGCAGCTCCTGCAAAATCCTCAAAAATTGTATTGATTAATGTATATGCTAATTGTATAAATTGTATAACTATGTACTGTAAAGCGCTTTAGAATAGCTTATGTTAGCTAGATAGGGCGCTATAGCAAATGTTGTATATTCTATTCTATTCTAATTAACCAACACCCTTTCTCATTTTATTTTGCTTCTAGTATCCTTTGTATGTAATATTCACAATTGTTCTTGAATATATTTCAGGTATTTTGTAACACTTTGGATAGGGTGCATGCTTCGCATTCCGCCTTCATTCACTTCCTGTGACGGGTAAGTTTGTTTGTTCATTTCAGCCCTGCTGGTCAGTGACCTAACAACATTGTTAAAGGCAGAAGGATTTCCAAGATGCATGTAATATCTATATGAAGAATTCTTTTAAACAAAGATGCATGTGATTGGCTTCCATTTTAACACTTTGATTATGTTCACATCCTGGAGAACTGAATTATTTTTGTCACTTAAAGTCCGTTCCATGACGTACTAAGTATCTGATTTTGATGCAGCATGAAATTTCATCTACATGTACCTTCTGTTAAATAAAGGTGTATCTTCCACCACCGTATCCAACCCCACAACCCCTATCACACCCCTTTTGAAAATTTTTTGTTTTTCAATATTTCAAAACAAAATTATATCATAAGATAGTATTATTAGTAAGAATGCAACAAGAGGCCCATGGGGCCTGCATCGCTCACCTGGATATTGCAGTTATCACAGCAAAACACTTGATTCAAGTTATATTACAAATGTTTTACTCATAGACTCCCTTTATGGGGCCACACCCCTCTGCCTCCAGGGATTATATGTCAGTGTATGCTGGTGACCATATCTGATCAAACTCCTTTATGCATACAGAATAAAACTTTTAAAACTCAGTTTAAAGGTTTCAGTCGGTGATGAAATTTCAAAGGTACTGAAAATTACTTAATTTAGGGTTAAAAATCTAAGTGTTGGTACCAAGTGTGACTAAATTGTGTGTGTGGGTGTGTGTGTACATATAAATGTGCAAGGTCCCGTTACGCCGGCAATTCCGTATCAGCAAGTGTGCGAGGTCCTTATTCCAAAATTATAAGGATAATCACCTGTCAAGGAGGGAGAAAAAGATGGACCCTGGGTCAGTGACCGCTGGTATTATATAAGATGATATAACCTTAATAATCTATACGTGCATACATTTATTGATGGAAAATATAAGTGAAGGGCGTATTATACGCATGATTACACACAATAAGGATTATCGGTGTCACCTGTACAATCACTACGGAAACATACAACTTAGAAAGTCTTCAATACAATACATACTGAACATAGCTTGTAAATACATTAGGAGGAATATTTATTACAGTTTATACAAATTGGTTTCCCTTCTCCCAAGGATGTTTCTGACTTAATATAGAACATATCCTTTTATTCCTACAAAAGGAAAAGGATTTTAGAGAATTTGCAATATTTCCCCTATTGGGCCCCATCCCTCAGGCCCCTGGGGGACCAGACCCACCATTTATACAAAATTGGTTCCCCTTCACCCAAAGATGCTTCAGATCAAATATGGAACAAATCCTTTTATTTTTAAAGAAGAAGAAGGATTTCAAATAATTTGCAATATTTCCCCTATTGGGCCCCGCCTCTCAGCCCCCAGGGGGGTCAGACCCGCGGCTTATACAAAATTGGTTCCCCTTCACCCAAAGATGCTTCAGACCAAATATGGAACAAATCCTTTTATTTTTAAAGAAGAAGAAGGATTTCAAAGAATTTGCAATATTTCCCCTATTGGGCCCCGCCCCTCAGCCCCCAGGGGGGGCCAGACCCACGGTTTATACAAAATTTGTTTCTCTTCCCCTAAGGATGTTTTGACCAAATTTGGTCTAAATCTGCTTAGTCATTCATAACTAGTAGCGATTTATAGGAAAATTTGACGGACAACGGACAACAGACAGACACCGCTCCTTGGGATAAGCTAGGTGAGCTAATAAACAGAATAAAACATGGCTTTTTCCATATCACACCTAGTATCATTCCGATACTGCAATATCAGCCCGAGTGTCGACCCCAGTATCAACCCTCGACCATTATTCTCTATGAATGACATTAATGTATGGAAAATTATCTATGGTTCAAATGGTTTATTTATTTTTGTAGTAGATAGTCTGTCTGTTTGTTGGGTAAACATTTTTTTAGTCCTTATGAAATTTCATTACTCCTCTATACAATACCTACAACATGTAAAATGGAAAAGAAGGATGGCATATACTAAACTATTATCATATTGAATGGACTAGTATATATATGAAGATTAAAAAAACAACTATTTTGCATAATTATATGGAATGTCATGTAAATTTGATTTTGACTGATTTTGAATTTGGTAAGGACAGATGAACATATCATACTCTACACTTTACAGGTACAATACTGCAGGCCACACAAGAGTGACAATTCTGAGAGCGACACATTCATATTGACCGCACAAGAGCTACAGGCAGACATTTCTGGAGGGACCTCAGCATTTGATGGTGAGATCCTGAATTTTTTTCTAGTATATTGATGTTTTGCATCTGTAGGAGTTTGAGCGCTTGTTTTGTATAATGCATTTGCTTGTATATTATATATACATATAAATTTGGCATGATTTCATACAAGTATTATTAAATATTTCATAATTTATTCTTTACAGATCCACCAAATGCATGAAAGCCTGAGGGACAAATTAATAACTACATGTAGAATATAAAGGAAGGACATTTACAATGTTTTTATTATAAAATTTGTTGTTTTAAGTGGCAGAAATAAATACCAACAAGTTCATTTTAGGAGCAAGTTTGAAAAACTTACATGAAACAGACTATAACAAAAAAGATTTAGAACAAATATAAGATGTATCTCCCTTGCATATTAAAATCATCTGCAAACAGGCAGTATTTAAATTGGATTGTCTCCCCTGCATTTCCTGACCTCAACATTGGCCTTTACCTGTGAGCATAAATAAATTAGCATATTGATTGACCAATGAAAACTCTTCTTTTATTCAACACCTGTATACATTTCTTGATATGAAAAGAGAATTTCAATTTTATTTTAGGTGATATGCCTAATTCAGGGGTGTTGGCACTTAAAAATTGGAAAGAAACCATATAGGTTTTGTGAATCTTTGATATTCATAAAATCAGTATTTTTAGTTAGAAAAGTATATACTATACTATTGAATTACCGGAATATAAACAATAGGAGCATTTGTATGCATATTGTTTTATTCACATAATACCTCTGTTTATAGTCTGGGTTTTTTTCAGAGCTCTAATCACAATGTCTGTCCCTGAACATGATTCGACCAAGAATAGCTCTGTACAAGAGGAACAAATGAGAATGACCAGTCACATGTATTGGATACTAATGAACCAGAACATCAAAAAGTTTCTGTCTTGAGACAAAGAAAGGAAGACCTTATTTCTGTAAAAGAATCTCTAAAAGATATTGTATCTGGGATGGTCTACATGTTGCTGCTGTTTGGTATCCTTTACACAGATGGACCCTACTTGTTGGAAAGGATGATCTATATACGATATTGTGCTCTAGATCTCCTTTGCCCAAATAAAGTGTATGGCCTGTTTACTTGGAAGGCATGCATGAAGCCTGTCTGCCATTCACTTGTTGTGAAGGCCTTGGATATCATAAGAAAAGGTTGTTTCTGCAAGTCTGATCAACAAAAGTATGGGAACCAAATTCTCGAAAGTTCGCCTACACAGCTGTACAATCAAGTAATACAAGTGTATGCTTCAGTTGATAATAACTACGATAATGGAGGTTTCACACAGAATGATACTGCTGAGCTGGCAGTCTCTGACCACCAGTCGCCTCTCCAGTTATTTAATCCACAACAGCACCAACAAAATCCTGCTGCAGTGGAAGTCCTTGAAGGTCCAATACAGCATCCCCAACAGAATGATGCTGGTGTGCTGGCTATCACAGACCAACAGCAACCAAATGGGGCGGTGGTTCTCTATGCAGATCAGAATCAACAACTTGCACTTGGGATTGCAGTTGCATTTGTTGTCATGGCAATACTAATAAAGGTCTTCTTTATTTAGGACTCACACAACTAAATCAGCAAGTGTTTCATACGTTTGTAGTTCCTATCTAAAATAAGTTCCAGCTAAATTCTATGAATCTAGACAGTTGTCACTGGTGTTGAACTTCAAATATTCAAGTTATTAGCTTAAATGTTTGGTAATAACATATAGTAAATGATTAAGTTGTGTGAGTCCTTTAGTAACACTGTAACAGTTCTGGTTAGACAGTATTGCAGACCTGATTTAAGCCCCTTTTTCTGACACTGGGTAGGGGATATAAGATGAAGTTAACCTGTGACGCATAGGTCTATAGTCAAGCATGTTTCATTTCTGACTCATTCACCCCCTGGTAATACATTTGAACTCTTCCAGCTCAAAGGTTAGAATAGTTCATTATGAAATTTCAGGGGTGAATGAGTTAAACTCATCAGGAAACAAGATGGCCACCAGGCAGTCACCTCAGATTATAACTATTCAAGATTGTAATCACTATTTCTCCAGAAGTATCTCACAAATCTGTCTTAAATTTTTTACATAGATTTCTCTTGGTTTGTAAAGTATATATTTTGCCCAATTGTTTT
>JAULCA010400340.1:0-11870 GCA_032360845.1 Crassadoma gigantea
TTGCTGGGACCACAATTCAGCCGATTTAGACAGGGATCCAGATTAGACAGGTTATACTTTATATGTAATAACACTATTCAGTAGTATAAAACATGAATGATGTGTTCTGTATTGAGTGGGTTAATCAATAGAGGACATCACTGTGGCATTATCATTTGAACGTCTTATGCATTAAAAGATTGTGCTAAAGAAAGTTATTCATTTTGTATAAATGTTCTGAGTATTACTTTTTATATTACCAGTACATTGTACCTGTGAATGTCCTCTTGTGCTCCTGGGCCATGTGTATCGGCATATTCATAATATGATGTTTCCAGTACATGCAAGTCTAGACAATTTGCAATAAACCCTTCATGTTTGGTGATACAGTCTATGTTGGCCAGCTTTTCTTCAAATATGCTCGTATCACGACAGCATTTTTTCCCTCTTCAGGAGGCATGTGAGAACACATGCCACAAGAACACATGGAAAAAAAACCAAATAGATAAATTAAATTTACACACTGTTCACTGATTGATGAGCACTAGAAAAAAATAAGTACTTGAAAATTCTATCAAAGAATTTATACGGTAGTTTTTGTGCACATACATGGGATTAAAGATTAAATGAATGCATCCATTGCCTTCAATAAGACTAATTAGGAAGTAAAGGACTTGTTTCATATTTGGTCTGAAGCATCCTTGGGTGAAGGGGAACAATTTTTTGTATAAATAATGGGTCTGGCCCTGAAGGGTAGAAGGGGCGAGGCCCAATAGGAGAAATAGAGGTACATTTTTAATGTAAATCCTCTAAATCGCTTCTCGTGAATGACAAAATAGATTTTGATCAAATTTGGTCTGGAGCGTTATTGGGTGAAATGAAACCAAAAATGTGTAAATTGGACGTGTGGCTTCCCTGGGGCCAAAGGGGCGGGGCCCCCAATAAGGGGAAATAGAGGTTCATTCTTTAAATTGCTACTTGTGAACGACTGCGTGGATTTTGATCAAATTTTGTTTTGAGTATTATTGGGTGATTCAGAACCAATGTTATATAAAGAGAGGGTTTGGCTCCCATGGGACCTAAGGGGCACGGCCAATTAGGGGAAGTGCATTGAATTCTTTGAAATGAACATAGTGTTTTGCCACAATCACTGAAATATCCAGGAAAGCGATATAGGCCCTCTAGGCCTCTTATTTGCTAACCATTACTTTTAATGCAGTTTCAAGTAAGCACCATGTGAGGTATACATATTTTTTCTGCAACAATTTTTGTTAATCAGCATGAAAACTTATGAACTTCAGTTATAGTTATGGTAGCAATTCAATTTTAATCTCTAGGCAAATAAATAAGATCTTAACAAATTAAAATAGCTTTGCCTACATTATTATGTTTTGTTCATTCAGGACTACTCACATTGTCAATTGATAGTTCATTTATTTTGAAACATGTGTATATTATTTATTATTTATTCATTATCACTCTTCTACATAATCGTCATGAAATATAAAATTAAAAATTGTCTTCCTAACTTAATTTTGTCTAAATATTTCATAGGAAACAAAACATATTTCTTTGGCCAGATGAACCCTAACAGATCTACATTTATGTACACATTTGTGAAGAAGATATAAGCCTTTAGTCCAATTACTCCGACCGGATTATTGCGGATTATATACACTGAAATTCTGAATTTTACACTATTGTGTAACATTTATAAAAAAACATCTGACCTGTGATTATTTATGTATACACATTTATTCGAATTAGTACGATGCCAGCTATCATTGTAATTAGGCAAATAAAACAATTGCATTGTAATTTTGTATATACATGTATATATGTATCTATATTACCATCCGCATTTTACATGAAACCTGTCAGTGTGGTAAAATTCAGTGTTGCCTAGGAATAAAAACAGTGTATAATCAAAATGAAATGAACTTGTTTCCTGTTATTTCTGCTGGAGATGACAGTTGTAGTAGAACTAGAAATCTAGCACACACAAGGATTTAGTGTTCATGATTATAATACTTGCGTCGAACTTACAGCAGTGGTGTTTAGCTAAAACCAAATTATACTTTTGGTGTTTAATATCTTATAAAAAGAAAGAAAAGCAATGAAGATTTCTAAAACAAAGCTATGGAACGATTTTCATAGAGCAGTAGCTTTACGTGTCCGAAAACGAAAAATTCCGTTGTATTTTTTCTAGGCAGGCCCTTAGGCTTAAAAATATATATATTTTTTCAATTGGGCCGTAACTTTTGGGAACTACATCAGTACATGTACGCTTGTTTGAAAACTACAGTAATCATGATCTAACAAATCGAGACTGCAATTTGACATACATTTATCGGAATCTGAGCAATAATTCACAAAGAAACCACGGAATTAGATGATCTAAGTCCGTGAAGAAACTTACCATTCTCCGACAGGTTGATCGGAAGTCACGCTGTCTGCATCACTCGTCGCTGATCATTAGATTCAGTTCTTCAAAACAATCTGACAAATCTGAGTCAACATGATCGTCGTTGTTAGATGTCTCGGGTTCATACATATATGGCTGGATATTTACAGAGAATGACACCTCTGGGATTTCGTCATTGTCGCTACAATCTGACTCTGAGTTATATAGCATACATTGTACGTGCGCCATTGCGATTCTGCTGGTTCGGCGATTGTCATGTATGACGTCACAACACTTTCGAATTCAAGAGCGATAACTCATGCTTGGCTTTCATTTACGATTTGGGAGAACCTTATATTATTTCATCGTTTTAAAATAATCTACACATGTAACGTTTGTTATTTATAAAAACATTAAATATATAACCAGGGAACGTTATAATTGTGGAAATACACTAAAACAAACCTGCCTTTCGTTTACCTTTAAGGTCACAAAACGCAAACATCGTGTAGGAAATTCGAAAACTATAGGTCACACATTGAAAAATGTCTACTCTGCACCTATAACATATTAATTTCAAATTGATAAGTGCTGATTTTAGCGACAACTCATTGTATTATGTGACTGTCAAGTGCTATAACAAGTTAAACATGAGAAAGGTAACACCAAAGTATCGTCTCATGTGTACACGACAACGGGGAGGAGACGGTCTATTATTTTGTCGTCTGTACACGACAAAGGGGACCAGGGTGACATTTTGTTGTCCTGTGTACACGACAACGGTACGGAAAAACTTAAGCGTCTGCAAGACAAGCAGATCTAATTTACAAACCGTCTTACAAACATCCAGGTGACGAGAAAAAAACGTAGTAACGTTTTTACATATTTCTGACACAAGCTGTGGTCATTTCACTTCTTATTGATATTTGTACTATTCTTCTCGTTGGGCTCTTTATGGTAAACTCAGATACATCACTGATCTCACGAGCTCTGGATGTGTGCGTGATACTTCATTTTGTCAATTCTGACCTAGGTTTTTGACGAAACTCGGAGAAGACTGTGTACCGCGTGATCGTGCAGATAAGAATAAAATCTTCCAAGATTAATTGCAACTTGTTCTGTTGGTTAACTTTCGGGTGCAAGCAGACCTAGCTATCAATTTTAGATTGTGTGTGTTGTGTTCTCAATTCGAGTGATTTTAAAAGAACCATTTTGAGACGGCCCCAGAACAAAAACAAACATCCAGCCTATGTTTAATTGTTTGATTTAGCCTAGTGGTTTGTGGCTTCCAGTCGCTAAACCCTACGGAAATTTTTCATAATATTTTTTGTGGTAGGTGGCTTTTCGCCGCTAGCCCTATTGAAACTTCTTATCTTGTAAAATTTGTTTGTGTTCCCCAGTATGTAATTGTGCATTGATTTATAGTGGTAGGTTTCTTTCGGCCGCTTATCCAATATATTTTGCATTTCCTTAGTTCCTTAGATCCACAGCTGTGTGTGATGTTAAGTCACATTTGGATTTACACATGTGTGTCACTCGTGATCACACTGACCAGTTAGCATCATCAGTATTATTTATTTTTATGTTGATAGTGCAGTTCTTCATATAAACGCGCCTGCAAGCAAGGAGTCGAATCTGGATTTTTTTGTCGCTTGCAAATTTACTATGGCATTGGAAGGTTTTCTGGAAATTTCAAGCAAGATTTTTTGGTTACTGTCTTAACGTGCCTGGGAAAGCAGAATGTCAACAAATGTTGTTGATGATGGTTGCATCACTGTGCTGGACAGAGGAGGGATAACTATAAATTTCCGTATTGTATGCAGAACTCCGCATTTTGTAAATGAAGAATATAGAGAGAAAATGCGGAGAAACGTACTTGATGTGATGGAAACTGGATTAAGCCAAAACATTTTTTTCTGATGTGGAAAAAAACTTGATGATTAACAAACACAGCCACTTCAGGCCAATGTGAATCCTGGTCTAGGATTAGTCAATTTTCACATTCAAATTCTGAAAGCATTCATGTCAGTTGGTTTGTGTGAAAGGATGCATAAAGGAGAAGCAAATACCAGCATATATTCAGGTATTAGTTATTGATGGATTCTTTGAATGGAAAAGTCATGAGATGCATTCTATTCAAACAATGATCTGATTTTAAGGTTTAAATTGTTTTCAGAGTAAGTTAGGTCTTAAATTTAAACAGGGTAAGTTTTGTTTTTATTTTAGATATCCGAGACAATCAGAACATCCATATATATGCTATAAAAATACATGATTTTAGTAGTATTTCTTACAAAACATAAAAAATGTTCAGAAATTATAAATTTTGAGCATTAAGTAGTTAAAATATTTGCCTTTTGGTGAAAGATTAACGATAATAACTTAAATCAGGGATAATTTGTCGTGATATCTGTAAATCTCATCTAATGTTTGGTTTGGTTTTATTATTGACGGCCTCCCCTGCGTGCAAGATGCATGCGTGTAGTGAACGCGTGTGTGTTTTGGGAGGCTGCGATATGTTCGTGTAATGTCTCCATGTGATAGCGCGGAACTGATGCCGACTTTATAGTGCTACCTCACTGAAACATATAGCCAAAGACAGCCAGCAGGACATCTCATCCGGTCACATTATACCGACAACGGGCGAATCAGTCGTTCCACTCCTGCTTTGCTGAGCGTTTAGCAGGAGTAGAAACTACCATTTTTTAAAGACTTTGGTATGTCTCGGCAAGGAAACAGACCCAAAAGCCTTCCTAACAGGGGCGAACGCTCAACCAATGGCCAAATGTGTGGCTTTTTCAAGGGAGAATGTGCTTAGAAAGAAGAGACCAATTCGGGGCACCAAGCACAATTCTTATGTCGTACCTGCAGGGACCTGGTGTTCTTGGCCAGTTATTTGTTCAGCATACCATATATACACAACGGACTTCCGATTAAGATTGCATCAAGATCCGTAAAATTTCACTTCCCTGTGTAAATATTGAGGAACCATTATTTGCCTTTAAACGCGCGAAAAGGTTTTCAGTACTTAATTTGGCAAGCGGTTATTTGCATGGCAGCATTAAAAATGATAAAGCAAAAACTGCTTTTGCTCTCCTGAATATAATGCAATGCCCTTCAGACTAAGTATTGCCCCCTACGCATTATCTAGACCTGTTCTAGAGTGGGACGACTGGTAAGCCCGTTGTTAATATAATGTGACAGGGTGGGGTATCCTGGGCAGTATGTTTCAGTGAGGTAGCACTATAAAGTCGGCATCAGTTTCGCGCTATAACAACGAGACAAAAATTAAACATATTGCAGCCTCCGGAAACACATACACTTCACGCAGGCATCTTGCACACAGGCACACAGGGAAGGCCGTTTAAATGACTATAGCTGTTGATAGGATGATAAACATTACCAATCTAAACCAAACTAATTTCTAGACCCAATAAAAGCCGTATGAGGGACTGACTGGCTTGTATTGTCTCTTTTTGTACGATCAGTGTTTTGTATAATAAATGTATTGAATGTTATCTGTGAGTGGTAAATTGTCAAAACCCTGGAACCCCAGGCACAATTAACCTGGGGGACAAAGCTAAGACTCGATTCATGTACATACGTCCGTACATATCTACACACTTGTCAATTAAGGCCGTTTAAAAACAGGATTGGTACGTTGTATGTCAGTTGCTGTTAGGTAAATAGATAACCATAAAAAACTGGCTGAAATATAACAACATTTTTGTGAAACCATGTTTAAAGACGAAATCGTATTTTATTCACTTCAGTCCGTGATATAATGCATCAACTACGATTCCTATAAAACCACTGCTGACAGCTATCGCACGATTGTTCGCGAGCAATTGTCACGCAAAATTTGTTGTGCTCACATCGTTCTACAACTGTACCTAAATGTTATTTTGTCGATACAAATTTCAATATAAACAAAAATTACTGTTTGAACGCAAACATAACAGAGGACATACAATACGGATGATTATTTCAATGAAGCAATGATACATTCAATTTAATAATAATAAAAAAGTTGCAGAAGCAATGCAGATTTTCTTGTACTTATACTTATATTGAATCTGTACTTTAGTTCTTTGACTCTGGACATCACAAAGCTCCAAGCATCAAGAATAAACATACATAATACATGCTATTTTGATCGAGTGCCATATGCTATGGAAACGATATTTTATATAAGGTATAAAAATAAAGTCAATTGCCACGGAAGGAAAAATTGTAAACGGAATATAATCCAGCCTTTACATTAAAGGACAACTGACAACCTTAAAATCAAGTTGACACTGAAAATATATATCTCCTTATTTTCCAAAGGTTACTATGTTGATAATGGCATGAGTTGGCACCAACGTCCAGTGTGTTTAGTTTCATCACAAAGGAAAGCCGGTGATAAAATACGACCAAAATAGCGAAATATCTGGGCCATTAGTGATAAGTAAACATGTACAGTGTCAGTTATGACTCTTGAGTTCACACGTAACACATTCTTGAATATACACAATACATCAAAAGTAAGAATCATACATATCTTAACATCAATACACGTATACCTCTAATAAGATACTTCTGTTCGTATTTGGATTTTGAATAAAAACAAACAGGTTCAGTTAGAGCATTTACGCACTAAGAGGGTACCGTAGGGAGATCAAAAGGCTTTAACGTAAAATAGTCCTATAACTAATTTATAACGATGTTTGAGATGTTGTTGAGCACGATTTAAATTCAGAAAAGATCCATGTATTTGTTTTCAGACAGGCTAGGTGAATTAAGCGAGAAGTAACCTCCTATCTTTGGCTGAAATTACATTTTTTGTTAGCTAGCAATTCCCCGACAGCTGCTTTTTAAAATTTACGACTATACATTGGATGATTTCTCCGTTACTAATTAAAAACACCAAGAAAACATTGTCTATCCCCAATTTCTCGACATGAATTTTTCATACTGTGTACCAAACTATATCATCATGAAAAATTTTGTGACAAGGTTATAAATAAATTTGCTTCACTAAGGTATCCCTTTTAAAAGTAAGATGTATAGGATATATAATCATTCAATAACAATTAAAACCCGATTGATATAGAGCTAAAACACTGCATGGAACGTCTTTGGACAGGAACTGGTCGACCCCAGGAAAGTATTCTTGTTGAAAATGTTAAAAGAGATATTTTCGTAAAAATTTTGTCCCCATCTGTAGGGGTTTCCTTTAGGATGAAGACGGTTTCCTTTAGGAAATGAGCTGATGAAAACAGTTTCATATTTTCCTAATCCAAACTGATATGCTTTAATTTTTGTCAAATACGTATAACCCATGGCGATCCTAATCTCACCCCTGATTGCCGTTACCGCTAGGAGCCAAAGATCGGAAATCCAAATTGTCTTAACTCTTGTCGAAAGAGAGGGACAGGTGTGTCAGAACCCTTTATTTATGATGTTTTAATTAAGAGTGCGTTCTCGAATAGTGTCATGTGGATATTAAACAACCTATGTCATGTTCTTTAAACATCCAAGAAAACTTAAATTATTTCGTTTCTTCTGAAATACAACTCAAATTGAACGTTTAATGATGTTTAAGTACAATTTAACACACTGCTTTTTATATTAAGAAATATTTAAAAAGTGAAAAACATTAAAAACAAACCCCACTATTGCCAAAATGTTGTTTTTTTCAAGTTTACAAATCATTGTATCAACGTATCCAGGAGTCCATTACTGATATATGGTCACAGATACCTTCTAAAAATATTTTGTTTCGTGTTTGTTAGTGAATAAACCACCACATCTCAACATCTTCATAGAAAATGTCGACTACCCCAGACGCTTTTGAATGATGACTTTTTCTTACAGTTCCATTGCTCCAAACATTTATTAACCATGCTTTTCCATCAAAACTATACCCATGGTAGCTCGCCATTAACAAATCTACGGTCTTTATGACATTATCAGCAGTGAAGATATATTCATATACCTGCTCAATCACCATTTTTATGCGGAAATGTTTTCCCCTGTCAAATGCCTCCGACAGCACCGTTCCAGTCACGTGCCACTCGCGAGTCGAAGACGTAACCTTTACTGCTGTCCATGTCAATTTATCAACTACCCAGTCAATGGCGATTTGTTGTGACGACACGTTTTCCATTGTGTATTCTCCTTCTTTGACTTTGTATTCAACCTTTCCTCCTGTCGACGTCAAGACGGTGTACAGCTGAGTGATTGTACTATCAAAGTTTACCTGGTCTGTGGTCTCTAAAATTCTGTCAACTCCGCAGGAAATGATACCCGATGGAACATGATGCCTTATTAAGTTAACTGATTCTGCTCTGTTGTCAAATACGGCTCTTAGTTGTTTTCCTTGATTTAAAAAAATACCCAGTTCATTTCTGTCAATTTTCATCCAAGCACTGTCCAACATGTATGAAGTTGGCGCATTATATTTACCTTTGCTTTTGACCTGATCACTCTCAATGTACCATCGGGTAACATACATATCATTATGAGTTGAAAAAACTAGCGAAAACCAATATAAATCCACATGCATTGAGATATCACCATTGGATGTCGCGATGGCATATTCCCATGGATGTTTAAGCGCTATGAATGACGAATTAACGAACATACTGTTTATAATGCGTTCATCATATCCATAAGCATTTCGATAAGTTGAAACTTCTTGACCACGGTTGATGCCACTTCGTAATAACGCAATATCTCCTAAACCGTTAAGTCCAACCACTTCCGTTCTTGGACGTCCATCAGAAAACCATACTGCTGTGACATCTTCAAGAACGTGTTCATATACCATTTCATTGGACCAAAGACGCCAAACAGACATTTCCACTTTACCAGAAATGCAAATGAGCAGCAAATTCCTTAACACTTCTCCATTGTATAAACCAAAATTGTGAACAGATTGCGCGCATAATGATGCTTGAATGATTTTCACCATCTTTGTATTTACAAGAAAATCGTATCCATCGTTCCTATATTCCAGAAGTATATGGACATTTTCCCCTTTTTGTATTTTGGATTGGACCGCCGCTTGATCTCCAAATACTATTTTCCCATTGCTTGCCGATTCGAAAACTCTTTGCCAGCCTTCTTCCTGCTGTTCATATATATCCTAAAATAAAAAGCTATGTTAATTAATATTTTAGGATATCAAACACAATGTCTTTATCTAAGTTTATAATGTATCCTTACTGTACAACTTATTAAAAATGAAGACGTCTTAGCGGTGTGGAAATACTCGCATTTTTGACAATGAGTAAATCACACCCCGACAATATCGAAACTCAGGCAATTATTTATAGATTATTTATCGATACATAAATATATGAATACATAGATTTGAAAGACTTTTCCAATTTCGGAAAATCAACAATTTCAGTAATATTTTGTTGGTTTTGTATAATAAGATATTATGAATGAGCCCCTGCAGGTATGTTTCAGTGAGGTAGCACTATAAAGTCGGCATCGGTTCCGCGCTAACACAAGGAGACCGTACAAGAACATATCGCAGCTCCCAAAACACACGCATTTACTAAGGACGTAAGAATTGTACCTGCTTCCCCATTGCATGATCGCAAGAGGCAACTATATTTTGTTGACCTAAGCTTTTCTCTTCTTTCTAAACAACTTCCTTTTCCCTCATTTCTTCCTTGACACTGCCTGATTTTTGGCATTTAGTTGATTGTTCGCCCCTGTGAGGATGGCTTTGTTCCGTCCCCTAGCAGAGATATAACAGGGTCTGTGAAAATGGTAGTTTCTCCTCGTGTTGAACGCTCAGCAATTGAGGAGTTGGACGACTGGTTTGCCAGTTGTCAATATAATGTTACCCGTTGCACATTGCAGTTTGTTAACAGCTGGTGATTTTTTTTCAGGTACAATTTTTACCCCCATACTACATTTTAAGGCTATTTTCAAAGCTGGATACCCATTATAGTATTTATTTATCTTTGGGCTTGGCTCCATTTTCTGACCTAGGGGCCTGATTTTAACAATTTAAAATCTAGATATCTATGACATGTTATAAATGAAATATCGAAGTATTTAGCTTCAAAATTTTAAAAAGGTTTTTAAAGATGAATACGCATTATAGCATATAATGAACTTTTACCTTTTGGCATGGCCCCACAGGGGTCTGATTTTCACAATATATAAATGAAATTTCAAATTTATCTAGCTTATGTTTTTTAATAAGATTTTTATGCCATGGTGCGGCGTCCGTCGTTGTCAGTCAACTTTTCCTTTAAAGAACGAAAAGGCACAGCCATGATATTTGTCAGAAAGCTTCCTTTGTAAGAGCCTAACAAAGTTTCCGAAAAGAAATTACTTTTACCCATATTAAAGGTCACAGGGGTCAAATTTGACCCCGTCTGTCCACTTTTCCTTTTAATGACTTCTTCTAAAGAACGAAGAGACATAGAGCCTTGATATTTGTCAGAAAGCTTCCTTTGAAGGAGCCCAACAAAGTTTCCGAAAAGAAATGACCCGAGGGTACATTTGTTAAAACCTTTAAACAACTTCTTCTGATTAACCAAAAGGCCAAGAAGCTTGATATTTGTCTGGAGGGTTTCTAGGATAAAGCCTAACAAAGTTTGCGAAAAGAAATGACCTTGACTCATATTCAAGGTCAAAGTGCTCAAATTTGTTTAACGACTTCTGATAAACCAAAAGGTCAAGAACCTGACAAAGTTTGCAAAAAGATATGACCTCGATTCATATCCAAGGTAACTGAAGTTACGTTTGTTAAAATCTTTAAACGACTTCTGATTCACTTTGGTTTTGGTTTGGTTTTATTTTGTTTAACGTCCTTTAACAGCTAAGGTCATTTAAGGACGGCCTCCCCTGCGTGTAGTGAATGCGTGTGTTTTGGGAGGCTGCGATATGTTCGTGTACTGTCTCCCTGTGATAGCGCGGAACTGATGCCGACTTTATAGTGCTACCTGACTGAAACATACTGCCGAAGACACCCAGCAGGACATCCCACCCGGTCACATTAACACTAAACTAAACCAAAACTACATCAGAATTATTATTGGTATTGATGCTTAACGACCCGTCAAAACAGGATAGGTCATTAGGGCTAACAAATTGTCGACAAAACAAATGCTACATAAAAATATCAAACAAACTCGAAGGTCAAAGACAAACATCAGTTCAATTATCGAAAGTGGTTATGGTGACTCAAATTTTATCAAAAAAGACAAAGCTTTCAAGGCCTTTTAAAGCCAAAAATTGAAGAGACAGCTTTGTTTTCGAAAAGAGATTTGAGAAATGTTTGGTTTGGTTTTATTTTGTTAAACGTCCTATCAACAGCTCAGGTCATTAAAGGACGGCCTCACCTGCGTGCAAGATGCATGCATGAAGTGTGTGCGTGTTTTGGGAGGCTGCGATTCGTTCGTGTATTGTCTCCTTGTGATAGCGCGGAACTGATGCCGACTTTATAGTGCTACCTCACTGAAACATACTGCCG
>JAULCA010400562.1:0-11868 GCA_032360845.1 Crassadoma gigantea
TGGTATTTAGATGAAAACAAACAGCATTTCCCAATACATGCACATTCTATTAAGCTCCTTTATTTCTCCTTAAACATAATGAAAACAGAATAAACTAATTATGAGTATAAATAACATTTAATGATAGAAAATTGGTGAAAAAATCAGACAAGTAGTTTTCAACTCGGGCAAGTGGATTTTGGTGTCTACTTGTCCCAAGCAAGTGACTTTAATTTTTTTTTTTACACCCCTGAAGAGTTAGCGTAACATAGGGGTAGAACACTTTCAAATGCATAAGATCTAGCTATATTGTCTCCTGATATTTGAATGCTATATTGAGATGTACTGGGACATAGCCATGTCGCTTTTCAAAGAATTGAAGATTTCAGTGATAAAAGCAGAAGAGCTGTCGTTGATTGCCCCCTACAATTTCCAACAAATCTTGTTGCTCTACCAGTTTTTTACATTAAAATATTGCATATATATCCTTCTCTATTTCAGAAAGTGAACCAGAGTCTGAGGATTCTTATATGGGTACGCCTGGCAACAGAAATCAAAACTCTCGACGCAAATCTAGAGGTATCCTGAAGGGAGCTACTCCTAAGTGAGTGTTATAACAGTACTTTTACCATTTGTGCTGTTCCATGCCTAAAACTATGAATAAAGTAACCAGCAATAAAATTGACTGATATTTTGGTGTGTCCATGGCTTCATGGATGCACCAAATAAAGTATAAAATAACCAAAACTTAAATTTATTCATGACCCAGAAGAATGTAATGCTTTTAACATTGGAATAGAATCTTATGGATAGTCACAGTTGAAGGTGTCCGTATATTTGTAGAATTATTTTTTCTCAAATTATAGTCCACTATTAAAGGTACTGTCATGTTGAATTGTGTGATTGACAGTTAATCAACAGCTTAGTCATGTTTATGTTATTATTAGAGCCCCGTTTCAGAGATAAGAATGCCCTATAGTAATCACTCTATCTGTCTCTCAGGTCCACAAATTTTGTTCCTGGCTGATAACATTGTTCACTTCCCCAGGCAAGTGTGTCTGAGTAGTATCTCTGTTCCCCCAAAATAAATGATTAACTAAACTGTCTGTATTTTAGTTTAAAGCACTCAAACAGTTATCAAACAAACAAAAATTCACAATAAAGCAACCTTGACTTTTGTTTTTAAGGAAAAAATTGTCGGTAGAGTACTCGTGGTCTATCGATCAATTTAGACATTTTTAAAGACTTAAAGCCGCTGAAATAACTGATACTCTAGCTAAAACATAAAATAAGAATAGATAAAGGATTTATTTACATTTACTTACAAGGATTTAATGACCATATGTACTAGTTAACTACAGAATTACATCCTTTTGGCCTGAAAAATGTGTCAGTTTTTAAACAGGAAGTTGCATTGGCGGGGCTAATAACTGGACAAAATCTGGACCCGGATTTCAGGAATCAAAGAATATTCATAAGTAATTGATTTGAACTATTAAAAAAAAAAGAGAAATTCATCCATGACTGCTATTCAACAGTAAGACTAAAGAGAATTATATTATAATACAGTATTTGCAATTGGGGATAGAAAAAAAGACTTTAAGTTATTAATGAAAATCTATTAATTTGAAAACTCTGTTTTTTTTTGTCTGTATAATATGCATTTTATATGGAGCAAGTAGAAAATATTTTGGGGCAAGTGGATTTTCTAAGGTCTACCTGCCCGGGACAAGTACTTTAAAAAACAAAAATTTACACCCCTGGATTTACATCAAACTTGGTCAAGATCTTCAGTTCAGAAAAATACACACTTAAAAGTCAAAAGTCTAAGTCTAAGGTCAAGGTCATTAGGTTCAAAGGACAAGGTCAAATTTTGCATCTTTTCACTGATGAACATTTTGTTATGACATAATGAAGCAAGGTTGATCAGAATTAAACAAGGAGTCAATTGACCAAATGTCAAGGTCATTGGGTTAGAGGTCAAAGTCAATTTTTGGATTCTGACTTTGACCCTGGCTCTTGATGGGGGAGACTTTTAAGGTGAAATAAAACAAAGTAAAACTAACAAATGAGTATTGCACCGGTATTTATATTTCTGTTAGCCCATTAAATATGAAGGTAGAAGGGAACAAGGCTCACATCCTAGTACATTTAAAATGTATATTTTGCTTCCTTGTGAATTTTTTTTTGAAGTCTGAATGTCAATCATCAAGCTCAGCTGTATAGGCAGATTGGTTCTTGATCATTAAAGGGGATATATTACCACAAGATTGGGCCTTTACTGATCTGTCAGTGTTCTAGTTGTACATACACAAAGTCATAAAGTCACATGAGAACAAAACCCAATGAATGGCAGCTATGTCTTTGACTGGGTCAGGGGTAATGTTAACACAGTCAGCATGCTGAATGATACTCTTAGCTGATTCTTTTCTCCCTTTTAAATAAAAAACCTTGCAACTTCATCATTTCATCTGTCTAAGGCATTACTGATGTATTTTCAGGTCATCAGACCCAAAGGGTCAGGATGACCTATAGTGATCGTGCTTTGTCCATCGTTGTGCTTCGTTTGTCGTTGTGCGCTGTGCGTAAACTTTTCACATTTTAAACTTCTCAAGTTCCACCTGTAAGATTCAGCTGAAACTTGCCAGAAATGATCCTGAGATGGTCCTGACCCAGTGTTATTTTTCAGGTCGGTCCGAAATCCAAGATGGCCACCGTAGCCACCATCTTTAAAAACACATTTCAAACTTCTCTAGTTTCACTGGTGCCATTGAGCTAAAAATTGGTGAGGATGTTAAGGAAAGGAAGCTAACAAAATGTTATTTTGCAGCCCCATCAAAACTTCAACATGGCAGCCATGGTCGCAATTTTGTAACATGATTGGGCAATCATGGTTTTCTTCAAAAACATCTATTTTAAACTTTCCACAAGTGGGATTGAGCTGAAACTTGCCTGAAATGATCCAGAGATGGTCCTAACCAAGTGTTTTTATTTTTCGGATTGGTCCAAAATCCAAGATGGCGGCCATCTTAAAAACACATTTTAAACTTCTTTTCCAGTTCCACTGGTGCCATTGAGTGAAAAATTGCTTTCTGTAAGCTTTATTGAAAAATAATTACCCACTGCTGACGAAGATTACCATTATTGAAAACAAATTTCATCGAAAGTTGAAAAGTTACCAATTTCCCCTGCTCAGTCTTTATAATCAGATGACTGTTTAGGCCCATGGGCCTCTTGTTTCACTTCATAGTGCTGCTGATTGACTGACTCAGTTTATACTTATCCAGTGACTCAGTTTAAATATGACTAATAAAAGTCTCCACCAAAATTAATGATTATTCCAGGACTCAAAATTGAGCTTTGCAAAAATCTCTGATTTTGGGGGGAGCATTTGAATGTATATGGTGGTATCGAAGATATGGCTGTGAGAGATTTGGACAAGAATTTTTATTTCATTTCTTTGTTGACAAAGGACACCGCGTCTGAGAAAAGCAAGTTCTGCTGGTCGTGGATTGAACAGGATCCACTTTTTCATCTCCAAGACAGTCATTAAACCAGAGACATGTGCTCCAGTGAGTATTGTTGTGTTGATAGTATTTACAACAAATTCTCGGGGTGGGTTGAATTAAAATAACAGAAACTAAATCATAATTCATTAAAAACAATCAGGTGTTTCAGTAATTGGTTGATTGATAATCTTTGAGGTGCCTAGCATGAAGAGAAAGAGCGTGGGGGAAGGGTCAAACAGAAATAAAATTCATTACACTGAGAACTTTCGACAAACAGATGTGATGATTTAAGTCCATGTATATTATGATTGTTACAACTAAACAGGGATTATATTAAGTTTTGAAAATTATTGGATTTTTGTGTACATACCCAAATCTTAATCAATGGCAAATAAAACTACCATAAGAAGTGTACTACATTATTCCCATTTACTTAAAATTAATGGTTGATAGGTTTATGTCCGCAAAAAAAAATGACCACTGAAAATATATTAAATGATGTAACCTCAAAATATGTATCTAAATGGTTTGAGTGCAGGAGTCCTTTTTGGCTATTCTATCTCAAATTTTTCACAAGGATGTTCTGTAGGGAAAAATAGTATGGTGTCCTGTTTTCAATGTTAATTAACATTTTCAGATTCAGAAGATATAAATATGTTAGCAAAACACATAATATTTTTATATTTTTTTTTACAATTTCCAGTGTGGAAAAAGAATCCGATTTGGCAAGCTTGCTATGAAGTGTAAAGGTAAGTCATACTGACTAGTACATGTTTCTTTTTATAAAATAGAAAAATAACGCATCATTATTAATCAAACATCTAGATGTTTATAAAATATCTGTATCTTTGTGATATTTAACAGTGGTCTAGTCCTCTGTATTGGCTACTCCCACAGCTATTTAAGGTATTCCATGTATAATATACAATTTTTTGGAAATGAAAAAAAAATGTTTTATTTTCCACACACGCGTGTGTGTATTTCCCAAATTTTTAGGTCACCTCAGCTTTAGGTAGGAATGATTGACTCGTGGTCCTGGCAAAATGTTTTGTCTTTCAGGTCAATCAATAATCTTTTAAAAAGGGTTCCATTTTGGAGAAAAACTATTTAAATCATAAAATCAAGTTCTAACGGGCCAATTTAACTGAAACTTGGGCTAGCAATGATCAAGTCATTGTCCTGATAAACTTAACGTTATACTTAACTATTTTTTACTCAAATTTTGGTAGGAATGATTGACATCACTATATCCACTTCATATTTCATCAACAAAAATTATTACTGTAGGACTTGGGTGACCGTTAAGGCCCATGGGCCTCTTGTTATGAACTTTTACCTCATATTTTTCCAGTTTTGATGCATTTTATAAATACACTCCACTGGGGCTGCTATCTGTTCAAAGTCCAATAAAATGACAAAAAAATTCTATGTGCAGACAATTATGATTTTATTCACTTTTTTTCAAACCATTTACTTTTATATACAAATTGGTCAAACATTGTAGAATACAAGTATGAAAAACTAACTCTTTCCAGAAATACAAAACAAAATAAAATTGCATTTGTTCATATTCAATATTGCTGTGAAATTCAAATTTTCCATAGTAAATGGTGGGAAAAAATTTGTACAACAAATTATGCCAGATATAGATGAAAAATCTCTTTACAATGCAAAAACTTTGAAAAAAATTTATAGTTAAGATGTTTCCCCCCTCCTCAGGTTTGATGAATTTTGTCCATTTTCGATTGTTGAAGTGTCACAGAAAGTCGTCTTGACATCAAATAATTGAAAGAAATGTACTCCGGGTATCATGATTGTCTTGATACATCATCTAACAATACAAATAAATGAATAGATCAATCTCTTCCTATGTCAATATTAAAAAATAATGATATTGTAGTCCACATGTTTTGTGTATCTGGTTAACCACGTAGAAATCTAACGAGTATAATTGCGAAAAAGGTAAGGGAGATATACAAAAACTTCAAATAAAATAAAATTAATCGTTCACAACTAAACAGGACAAACACTTAACCATAAAAAACATTATCAGGCGAAAAAACTTATTGCGAAACCCAGAACGTTCTGCATGTCTTCCTAGTTTCACGTTGTTAAAAAGAGGACGATCTCTATTTTCACCAATTCCCGTCCCTTTAACACACATGTCCACGACTGTAATCCCTTGACAGTAATTTTGTCGAGATTCTCTTAAAATGGCCATGCAAATAGCGAACATTTGCCATTTGTTCACAATCAGGGTTTCCCCAATTGGAGGTAACTCATATCGAAAATGACGTCATGATTATGGGGAATTGCTACATAATAAAGTTTCCCAATGTTTGCAGATGTTTGCAGACTATATTATACATTGAATAACTTCAGCATTAAACTGCCTCCTATACAACGAACATCTCACAGGATTGTAGACAAATTGAATAACCTGTGTTAGCACATTATGATTCATTTAAGATTTTCTTATATTTTCTACCTGCATTTCAAAGTAAGATTCACTCTGTTCGTCAATGGGACTTGTTCTTGTGATGAACACATGACTGTTCCCAAGTAAATAATACAGTTGTGGAAATAAGCACAAAATCATCAATTTTATTTCAACAATTAATCAATATTTATACAACATAACTACACAAACTATTGCGAGTTACATTGATATTCGGTAAAAATGACGTTATTTAGTCTCGACGTCACAAAAACATGTTCCTCATATCACTACACCAATGGGAATTATGCGAGAATTATGATCTGATGTCTTTTTATTGTATTTGGTAAGGTAATAGTAGCAATGCAGAGCAAATGGAAATATATTTCTTTAAAAGTTATTTAATCTTTATTAATGACTTGTATAATTTCTGTAGACTGCAAATCAACATGTCACCCAGACTGTAAGGACAACCTTTCTTTACCATGTGTGCCCTGCTGTCCTAGCACCCCTGGAACTATCAAAATGTCCGGTGTAAGTTGAACTTTAGTTTTTTTGTCGAGAAATTTTATAAATATAAATATGGGTGAATATAAGAAAGCATTTGACATCAGAGAGTTTTAAAATAACATTTGGAATAAAAATTGCTGTGTTGAAAAGTGCACAAAAATAATGTTTTTTGTTGTTGTTAAAAATGAAACAAACCTATCAATGCAAGTATGAAAAATGAATTTGATGAAAGATACAAATGGTTTGTTTATTTTTTGCCAAAATCTGTAAAAGGTGTTGTGTTTGACAGGGCCTGCTGACTGACTATGCACCCATTGACCCACCAATGATTCCAGCTATTGTGGTAAGAGGAAATAGTCAACCTTATATTTCATTCACCCTTAACCATTGTAAAAGATTGAACACATGGTATTGAGAGATTTGCATATCATGAGTATCTCAAGATTATAGGACAATAACATTAATGTAGTATATTTGTTTTGATGAATTAAGGACAACATTTACATTGATACACAATCTGATGGAATAGCTGTCTTGGAATTTAATTAAAATGTTCAGACCAGACCTTTACCAAGAAAACATAACTTAAATAAATAGTGACATAGTTTGTATTTCAATTTCGAAATAAAGGTGATAAGTAATAATAATGAAAGAAATATTATTTTTCCAAACCCATTTCTATACTTCTCATTGAATCATACATGAGGTAAAATAAAATCAAAGTAAATAATTCTCATTTTTTAATTGTGATTGTTTGTGGGTGTTCTGTTAAGTTCCAACACTGGAATAAAAATGAGAAGCATTGAAACAGTGTGGGTAAGTCCTGTGTCTTCAAGTATTATAGGTCATAGAAATCTTGAAACACTTTGAGAATGAGACATGAACATGAAATGGTAGAAAAGATTTGGTAAGGTGTGATTTGTGTATCACAGGTTCACTGCGTAAATGAAGTGGAGGCACGAGGACTATCAGAAGTGGGGCTGTACAGGGTTCCAGGGTAAGTCACTGACCTGGTAGCTATAGTCATCACAGTTCACAATTTGTACAGGCCTTGAAACAAAAACAAGGCTTGGCATTGAAAAGCTCTAAAGTTGAAAAAAAGACCCCTGAAAATTCTCAGTTCAACAAAAAAAAATGTCTTGAAGGTCAAAATGAGCCTTTCATTCAACTCAATAAAACTGGTTATTTGTTAATGTTTTGGTGGATTAGTGGTGCTGTACATCATTAAAATGTCAGAACACTGAAAATACTTACGGATTGTTCATCCCCAAAAATTAATAGCTTTGTTAGAGTGTTAATTTAATCAACTAACTCCCTTAAAATCAATCTGATACTGAAAATACTCCTACCGAAAGTTTCAGTAGCTGAAAATGGCATGACCTGAAGCCATTGTCTGGTTTGGTCAGGTTAATCTGTTGATATGACTGAAATGGCACATCAATGAGAAAACCCTACTTTATTGGGGTTTTTACCTAGTGTTTATAGGGTCAGGTACAGTGACCCGTTATCAGTTAAAAAAATAATCCTGCATTTTCCCAGTTTCAGTCTTTATTTGTCCAAATTGATAAAAAGTATGTTTATACAAGTGAAAGGAGCATTCAAAATACATAAATAATGAATATGAAATTGTAAAAAAAAAACCCACAAGTTGTAGTCTTTATTTATTACTTGATACTTTACTATAAGAAACAGTTAGAGGAAAACTTTTAGCTTTATTATTATCATATTGGTATTTTTTTCCCCAAACTCATATTTTTAGCAAATTTGATATGAAGGTTCTCCTTGGTCCCTAGTTGTGCATATTTGATTTTGAGACTGGTCTGATAAAAAAAAATGGCTGACAAGCAGCGGTCTTTGATTTTGACAGTGAAGGTTTGTAATTACTATTTCTCAGAAAGGGATCTTTCTCAAATTTGAAAGGTAGGTGTCCCTTGGTCTGTTGTTGTGCATGTTTACTTTTATGACTGATCTGATAAACAAAATGGCCGACAGGAAGCCATCTTTGATTTTGATAGTTATTGCTATTTTTATGTCCCCGAGATCGAAGATCGGGGGGGGCATATTGTTTTGTTCTGTCTGTCTGGGCATTGTTTCCGTCAGATAACTTTAGATGGCCCTATCGGATTTATATCAAATTTGAAATGTTGTTTTATATCAATGAAATCTTGGAAGGGTTCGATATTCGTCAAAATCGGTCAACATTTTCCAGAGTTATGGGACTTTAACATCCTTAACATGGTGAATTCCTTCGTTTCCGTCAAATAACTTCAGATATCTCCATCGGATTTAAATCAGACTTAGTATATTTCTATATATCAATGAGATCTTAGATGGGATTGATATTGGTCAAAATCAGTCAACATTTTCCAGAGTTATGGGACTTTAACATCCTTAAAAAGTGAATTCCTTAGTTTCTGTCAAATAACTTGAGATACCTCCATCAGATTTCAATCACACTTGCTATATTGCTTTATATCGGGGGCATAGTGTTTCTCAAACACATCTTGTTCAGGAAGTGTTTGCGTGATCTTCTCAAGTTTGATAAGTTTGTTACCCCTGGTCTGCAGTTGTACATGTTAATTTTTGAGTCTTATTGAATAAAAGAAATGGCTGACAGGCAGCTATATACATATAGGATTTTGACAGTTAAGGTTTGTTATCTCTATTTCTAAAAGTACATGAGGGATCTGTCCTAAATTTGTGGGTTACCCTTAGTTCCTTGACGTGCATATTTTATTTTGTGATGGCTCCAATTTAAAATGGCCAAAGAGGTAGCAATCTTGGATTTTGACAATAAATGTTTGTTTTCACTATTTCTCAGGAAGGGATTTTTCTCAAATTTCGTATGTAGGGTCCCCACTGGCCATGGTCTCTCATCGAGCATCTTAAACTTTGACACGTTTCGGATGTCTTTAACAAAATCTTTAAGACATGCAATCTTCTAGTCCAAAATGCTAGGCTAATGCAAATATTTAATTTGGGAATCAAGTCTATCTTCATGTCATTAAATACAGTATATTGTTGTTTTTTTTGTATCAGAGCTGATTCACAAGTAAAGGATTTGAAAAAAGAATTTTTTAAAGGAAGAGGGGTACCAAATATGGTGAGTAGAAAATTTATAAATCATCAGATATATGAAAATTAAAGAATGATAAAAATATCATAAACATTGATGGTTTTTAAGAAAAAAAAATATAGATACAAAGTTCAGCTTTAAAACAATTGATGAGCCAATAGCCTTTTGGGAATTCCTAAATTAAAATCTGTTTTCTTAATTTCTGGAAAAAGTAGGGGTGCAATTTGGGGCTTTATGGTGGCTTCCACTGATAAGATTTTTTTTTTGTGTATACCAAGGGTTATACCTTAATTTCAAAAAATAAAACTTATCAGTGATAGCTACCAGAATGCCTGAATTGGCAAAAAATGATAAAAATATTAATGCTATTTATTATCATAATCCTTATGCCATGGCGCAGCATCCGTCGTCTGTCTTTCTGTCAACTTTTCCTTTACAACGCTACTTGTCCTGAATGGACTAGTAGATTTCATCAAAATTTGGTCTAGAGCACCCTTAGGCCAAAGGAACTTTTATGTTGAAAAAAAGGTGTGTGTGACCCCCCTGGGGGCAGAGAAGCAAAGCCCAATAGAGGAAATTAAGGTTAAACAATTAAAATCCTTCTACTGTAGGAATTAAGGGATTTTATGCTAATTTGGTCTGGAGCATCCTTAGGCCAAGGTGACAATTTTGTATATACTGTGGATGTGGCCCCTCTTGGGGCTGATGGTTGTGGCTGAATAAGGGAAATAGAGGTAAACCTTTAAAATCCTTCATCTACCATGGAGATAAAGGAATTTCTTCGTAATTTGGTCTTGAACATCCTTGGGCCAGGAGGGGGAATTAAGGTAAAAGCTTTATAATCTTCCTTCTACCGTAGGAATGAAGGGATTTTATCCATATTTGGTTTGGAGCATTTTGGGTAAAGGGGACTCACTTTTGTGTAAGCGATGGGTTTGCCCCCCCCCCCCCCCCCCTTGGTGGTGGGGGATGCTGAATAGGGGAAATAGAGGTAAACCTTGAAATTCCTTCTTCTATCTTAGGTATGGAAGGGATTTCATCCCAATTGGGTTTGGAACATCCTTGGGCCAAGGGGAGTCAATTTTGTCTGGAGTGTTTTGGCCTCCTTGGTACAGAGTTGTGGGGCCCAATAGGGGAAATAAAGGTAAAAATCTTTGGAATCCTTCTTTTATCATAGGGATTAAGGAAATTTATCCTTATTTGGACTGGAATAGTCATGGGCCAATTAAAAGGGTATAAGATGGTGCAGAGGGGTGGGACCCAATACGGGAAATGGAGGTAAACACTTTTGGATATGAATGAAGGGATTTTGTCATTATTTAGTTGAGAGCATCCTTGGCCCAAGGGGACTCGTTTTGGTTTAAAGGGTAGATGTAGCCCACCTGGGGGCAGAGGGATGGGCCCAATAGGGGAAATAGAGGTAGAAAGCTTTGAATTACTTATTCTACCATTGGAATTAAGGGATTTTATCCTAATTAAGCCTAAGCATCATTGGGCAAAGGGGACTAAATTTTGTATAAATGAAGGATGAGGCCTCTCTGGGTGCTTAGAGTTGTGGTGCCCGATAGGGAAATTCGAGGTTTTGATTGTTAAAATCGTTCTTCTTAATTGGAGTGATTTTATTTGTTCCCATGATTGCTTTATCATCCAGGTGAGCAATACAGGCCCTCTGGGCCTCTCGTTATGTGACTAAAACTGTGACTAAAAATGAATTGTTTTGGTGAAAAAATTGGAGTTTTGAAAATAGTAATGCCAAGAACTTGCCATTGCTTTGAATCATTATACATGTACAACTGGGACTGTTGTTTGTTCAGTCCCACATCGATGACATCAATGTGGTGTGTGGCTGTCTGAAGGATTTCCTGCGAGGCCTCAAGGAGCCTGTCATCACATATGCTCTGTGGAAGGACTTCAAAAGTGCTGCAGGTAGGGCCATGAATAGTCTCATTCAGCATGAAATCTTGCTTAAGTACAAAATTGCAAAACACCTGCTAACTAAGAGTTCTAGAGCATTCAAGATATACTTTTTCATACCTCTGCTTCATGTTGTCTGTTTGACCATGCTGACTGGTTTCAGAGCATGTCTTTACCACTGTTTCAAGAATGAGCATCAATTTTGAACATCATGAGAAGGCCATGTGTTGCATCTTAAAACAAGGTAACTGTGAACTCTATTTGGCCACTGTCCTTGACATCAAGTTCCTGAACAATGTAATACATAGGTAGCAGTGTACAGTAGCGCACGGTGGCCATGGGTGATATTTATATACACTAAATAATCCCTGTAATATTGCATGTATCAAATTTTAGAAATAAATTCAGCACTAAAATTGGCATATACATGATGAAGTGGACTA